>VWZK01004170.1:501975-516698 GCA_013396935.1 Baryphthengus martii
TCTCGAAAGGCAGGGAGGGACAGCCGGGCTGGGCCGCACGCCACGCTCCTCGGAACCGGCGAGGAGCTTCCGATCCTGGCCCGGTGGCTTCGGCGCCTCTCCCCGCCGGGCCGCCCTACCCTGCCCAGCCCCTGCCCGGCGGTGTCAACTCTCCTCGCCCCAGCCGGCGTCTGGGTCGCCGCGGCTCCTGCCGCCTTCCCCAGGTGTTTTCTGTCGTCATCACTCGCATCTGGGCCGCAGCCGTTTTCCACACCATGATCCTACGAGCATTACTGACTCCCATACAAAGGCGCGTCTCTATGACCTGTATTTCTGCCTGGGGTCATAGCAGCAAGCCTTCCCCATGGGGCTTGTTCGTTCTCGCCCCACACCGCAATCCCTTTTTCTCGTTCATAATGTGACTTCAAGAGCCTGGTTGTGGTCCCTCTCTGTCAACCCCACTCCGCTGATAGGATGCTTCAGCCTTTACTTGCACCTTCCTACATTTTCTCTTTAGCTCAGAACTAGTCTCTTTACTGAAATGCAGGATTCACAGATGAGCCATTCTCCAAAAAAATCAAAATTTTACATAAGTTAGGGTTTTGGTTTAAGGAGTTTGAGCATAAACTTGTGATTTCTTGCAGTGTTCCTAAGTGTCTTCTCTCTAGCTTGAGCTTCCCAAGTAGCCTGAAATCTTTTCCAGCTTATACTGATTAATGAAGTGAGAAAAAAAAAAGCACCAATGGAGTAACTCTTGAGCGGCAGTTGACTAGTCACTTACAGATACTGTGTCATGTCCCTTAAGTTTATTAAAATCAGTGACTTCAATGTCTAACATGGCACTTGTTACAATGGTGGAGAGTTTGGGAATGAGAGGACTAGGAGAGGTTATGGGGAGTGTAGTGAAACCAACAAATACCACTGAAATGAAGCTATCCTCTGGTTTTAGGCAATGGCATCTGTATCTTCCAAGTTATGTGACTTCTGCCTCTGATCCACTTGCAAATCCAGATTGCCAGACCATCATGGCAGAGGGCCAAACAAGTTGCACTTGGAGAAAACCACCAGCAAACAAGAGTATTGGCCATTTAAACCAGTCCTCTGGGATAGTGTCATTCGCAGGAAAGGAAAAAAAAAATTACTTACACCTTTGCAAATTTGTCATTACAGAAAGAATAGGACAAATTCCTAGACAGGGTTAATATTCAGCAGTGCTTCCTCCACTATAGATACCATGTGTTAACTCATGTAAAATATGTAAATACTTAATATATACACTTATGCTAAATAATTAACTTAAGCATACAGATGCTTATAGTGGCCATCATCAGGAGAAAGATACATGGCTAGGTAGACTTTATGCTATTAGATTCTACTAAAGGCTTGAAATGCCAGAGAAAGATACCAGGAATGTAATTAGGAACCTAACAGCAAAGGATGCAACTCTTATTTTAAGAAACTCATAAGTAAGCAATAGGAAATATTTGTTGGGGTTTACAAAATGAGAAAGTATTTGTGCTAAATTCTGCTACTGTCATCTCATGATCATTACTATCTTCAGTCAGCATCCCAGGCATTTATACAGATATGATCACTCAGTGATTTCTGTCACTGATGAAGAATCAAAATATCATGGGGCAAGGGAAAAATAATCAGATCTCTTCTGAAATGAATGAAGTACTAGAGAATATTCTTATGGTGATGCAGTACTAAGCTCTCTGGAAAACATAAAATTTGATTGCTCCACCACTGAAAGAACAACCTAAATCTTTCAAATGGTTCATTAGGGTAAGATGATGGAGAAAGCTTAAGGAGGAAATAGAACCAAGATTCTCAAGTGCAGATTGTGTATTAATTGTTCAGACGGTTTGTCCAAACTACATGTGGTTTGTTCAGTCAGTGAAAAATGCATTGCTTTTGACAAATTCCTTCACGTCATGAACGTGCTAATTTGTATAGGTCAGTGTTGGACTGCTCTAAGGTTAAAATAATTTAAAATGACAGAGTAAAGCCTGAGGAATGAAAAAATTACTTGAGACTAAAGAAGACAAGAAAAATGCAAAGAACAAAACAGGGTCACCAAAAAAGAAAGCAGAACAGACAAAGCAAGAGCAAACACGAGGTCAACATTTGTGAAACTTTTCTAACAAGACTCCACTGCAAATGATGTCAAAAGACTAGCAGGGAGATGAATGGGCCATTGTAGGCTTTATTAAAGCTACTCATAATACGAGGTGACATAAAGGACATAAATTCAGAGCCATCATTCTGCGAGAGACAGAACTCATCATTTGCAAAACAAAGCCTAGGGAATGATTTGGGCACGTAATGTACCTGTGGAGCTCATAAAATATAATACAGCAAGTATGCAGTGATGTAGCACTACAAATTTGCCAGGTAACATGACAAAAAATTCTGTTGCTGTTACAGTAGATTCATAGAATTGCTTTGGTTGGAAGTGATCTTTAAGATCACCAAGTCCAACCATTAACCCAGCACTGCCAGGTCACCACAAAACCATGTCCCTCAGCACCACATCTACACATCCTGTAAATCCCTCCAGGGATGGGGACTCCACCACTTCTCTGGGCAGCTTGTTCCAGTGCTTGACAATGCTTTTTGTGAAGGTTTTTTTCTTAATATCCAACCTAAACTTCGCCTGCCACAACTTGAAGCCATTTCCTCTTGCACTATCACTTTGTTACTTTGGAAAAGAGATCGACCCCCATCTCGTTACAGCCTCCGTTCAGGGAGTGTAGAGTGAGAAGGTCTCACCTCAGCCTCCTTTTCTGCAGGCTAAACAAGGCCAGTTCTCTCACCCGTTTCTCATAAGACTTGTGCTTTAGACCCATCACCGGCTTTGTTGCCCTCCTTTGAACAGGCTTCAGCATCTCCGTGTTGTTCTTGGAGTGAGGATCCCAAAACTCAACCCAGTATTCGAGATGCAGCCTCATCAGTGCCAAGTACAGGCCAAGATCACTTCCCTATTCCTGCTGGCCACATTATTTCTGATAAAAGCCAGGATGCTGTTGGCCTTCTTGGCCACCTGGACACATAACTGCCTCATATTCAGCTGTCTGCTGACCAAAACCCCCAGGTCCTTTTGCATTGGGCGGCTTTTCAGCCACTCTTCCCCAAGCCCTTCCCCATGGGGCTCTTGTCACCCAAGTGCAGGATTGGCACTTGGCCTTGTTGATCCTCATACTACTGACCTTGGTCCATCAATCCAGCCTGTTCAGATCCCTCTAGAGCCTCCCTACCCTCAAACAAATCAACACAGCCACCTAACTTGGTGTCATCCACAAACTTACTGAGGGTGCCCTTGATCCCCTCATCCAGATCATTGATAAAGATATTAAACAGAACTGGCCCAAATACCAATCCCTGGGGAACACCACTTGTCAACAACTGCCAACTGGATTTAACTCCATTCACCACCACTTTCTGGGGCCAGGCAATCCATCCAATTTTTTATCCAGTGAAGCGTATGCCTGTCCAAGCCATGAGCAGCCAGTTTCTCCCAGAGAAGTAGTAGTAGTAACAGGATGTAACACATTTGGACTTATCCTTATATCATTACACATGAGCAAATTTCTACCTCATATGTAATTCAGGATCATATAATATGGAAGACTATAAAATTACCGTAACGATTAAGAGCCTCTCAGAAAGGGCAAAATGCAAGTAGTCAAGCAATCTGTTCCAAAGAAACCCAGAAAATGAGAGATAGCTGACTCAGTTATGATCTTCATTATGATTTGAGGATGATGGCATTGCCAATCCCAAAGTATGATGGCACTATTTTCATGGCAGTTGAAGGGATAAAAGCCTGATTTTCTACTGTAAGACTTTCCTGATGTTAATCACAAGGAAGTCATACTTTTGAGAAAAAAAACATTGAAAATTTATAGCATATGTTTTGCGTGAAGACTCTTATCTCTGCCTTAATGAAAAGGAAGACATTTACATTAGAAATACTATCACCAAGAAAGAAGATGCTTCTCCAGTGTCATTAGACTCATATACGTTAACTTTGGTCCTTTGAAGCATAGAAAAGAGAAATAACTTTGAAAAAAATTGCTAGAAAAAGATGGTGGTAAGTGCCTACAATATAGGATGATTAAGATTAAATCCACCACAGAATATCCCCTTGAGTTCTTGGTTCAGAATTTTAATCACAGTGTATATAGCAGGTCTCTACTATAACCAGCTGCTAGAACTTTGTGAGGAATTTACTTCATTTATATGTTTCAGAATATGATATCGTTTTGACAAAACTTTCAAAAATTATTTGCAACAGGGTCTGCACAAGAACATACAAAGAAATCAGTCAGGCTTCCATTATAGCAGACGTCTAGTAACATGTCATGCCATACTATATTCCTTGGACAGAACTGCAGTTTTGTTCCAATATTTTTTGACAGCTAAGCTTGTGAGCCGTGGCTTCCTTTGGGCACAATGTCCCTTCTACCACCTGCAGGTCATGCTTGTTACTTAGCTAAAGAAATCACCAATATATACCTACAGCAAGCAAATACACTGAGCAATGCCTTTGGCATGCATAGCCTTCCTACATTTAAGCTATCCTAGCTTGTGTATCACCTCTGACCAAGGGTTTTTTGTGTCTGCCTATGCATGTCCGTCTATATATGTAGACATACGTATGCACATATGCACATACCTGTACTACAGAGATCTGCAGACTGGTACAAGTTAGGTCCTGCTCAAGTAATCCACTGAATGCCGCCTGTTTTTATTGGTGTGTCAGCGTGACAATTACACAGCGTTCATCATTCTCACGGAAGATCCCTGGAATAGCTGAGAGTTTCTATCTCACTCATCAAGTCTGTGTTTTTAAACTGTTTTATTTTTAGGCCTCTGTACCCACTGTTCTTCCTCTCATCTAAATTCCTGGTACGCTCTGCCTCTGCGCTATGCACCCAACTTCACTCTTGACCTACCCTGTCAGAGTGTCTGCTGAATCACCTCAACACCCGCCCTTCGGTGCAGACCTGCAGCTGGGAAAGGGGGGGACAGCCCACTGCGGGGGCTTCCACGTGCTACGCAGTTGCCTCTATAGAACAGACACTTTCAACACAAACACATTAATAAAAAAACCACTTGGTGCTTCTGAGAAAATGGTCTTAATAATAATATTTTAAAAATACAGATACACTTGTGTGAACAAAGGAGAGAACGAACAGCCAAGGTGGGAGTTAGGGGGGCTGTTTCTTGGCAGGGCAATGCTATTTTATGGCCAGCTAAAGCAATGATGAATAATGACCCCTAGGTCCAAAGCTATCTCCAGTGGGTATGTTTTATGACTTGGACAAATATTCTCCTACTTGAACAAATTTTCTATCTATCTGCAATGTGTTTGTACATCATGTTCCCCTGGTAGGTTTTGTGCTTTTTTTAAGAATACGTAAGCGTTGGCTGTTACTAAAACTAGGAACATTATTCTGGAACGCATTATTTGGTATTTTCTTTTCCCCCGAAAGTATGAATTTAAGAAGTTATTTGAACTTTGAGTTTATTAAAAAGGAAGTCTCTATCAGCTTATACTTCTCTACACCCCATTTCCATTTCAGGATTGCACTTCATTTTGACTGAAAATACAGATCTAACAACAAAAACTTAAAAGAAAACATTGGATGAGGTAAATTTTAAAGCTTTTGCAAATACCTCTATTTTTTTTTTCTGGGATGTATATGCCATCACTACAAAATAACTTTTAATAATAATAGATGTGTAAAATAGTTCATCTTAACTTGCCACTTTAAGTTTTCCTTGTCTGTAGATCAATTCCTTCAGTAAACTCATGTATTTCAGGTAAACTAAATATTGCCTGCAATTCAGATGGATATTTCAGTGAGCAACGGAAACACCCTTGATTTCAGCTATTACATTTGCTATAAGGTAAGTTCTTATGGACAGTTACATATTGTTGTGTCTTCTTCTCTTAGTGCTTTTTGAAAAGTTTAGTTAGTATTTTTGTTGGACTCTTTTTGTGAAAAAAAGAAATCAATTTTACTTTTTAAAAACCAACTCTTCAGATATATTAATTATTCCACTGATGTTCTGTTTTAATTTTGACAACTGAGAGCACAATAGATCTTCCTAGATAATTAAAGGTTTTATAGACTTGTCCCATTACTTGTTTCTGATTGAAACTGCTGAAGCAACTGAGTTTATATGTCATTAAACATTCTTACTAATCTTTAATCTCAAAACCACTTGTTTTAACTTTCAATTTAATTAAACCTGAAAAAAAAACCAAAAATTGCTTAAAATCAACTTTTCTATGAAATCATTGCTACAAGCTTTATGGATAGTAGGAATCTCATTTGCCTTATTAATTGTAGATTTTCTTTCTCTGGGGCTTATTTTTACTTTTTACTTCAAGTATTTCAGCTCAGAAATCTCACTTTTCCCATCTTAATTAAACTCCACAAACTTTTACAAAGATTTAAGAAAAAGTGTCTCTGACTTCACATTCTTTACATCTTGTCCAAACACACTTACGCATACAACTGATGGATTCTTAATGATTCTTGCATTAACACCATTATTGTACTTTCCCTTGCTGAATTTCTTCAGTGCTTGGACATCATCCCCAGGGAACTACTGCTTATTAGTATTACTTCCAGTCCTCACTGTGACAGTGATAACAGAAAGCCTTCCCAGTACTTTGCTCTAAGGGCAGTATTACTACTGAGAGTCACCTCCCTTACTTTCCCACCAACTGTAACCTCTCTTGCTTCTGTGGAAGCAGGCTGGTGCTCTCCTACCTCTTCTTCAAGTTGCTTCTTCCTTTTTGAAATTTGACTGAGAGGCAGCAGTGCTGGTTTTCTTCAACAGTCTTGTCTGACCTTACCCATCTGCCGACTGCAGCATGCCTCCTGCAGTCCCGTCACGTTCTGTTCTCGGTTTCCTAGTTTGGGATTTCAAAACTTGTTTTAGTCATGTGATCATATTCTTGTGTTTCTTCCATATTGCTCTAATACTTAAAATACTTAAATAAAATACTTATTCTTCTAATAATTAAGAACTCCTGCAGCAGAACTCCCCTGTTTTCTTTCTCACTGCTCTCAGTTGACACTGTCCTACATACTCTTCCCATCTTCCCAGTCTCACCCAATAATTTATTTTGGGAGTCCAAGAGGATTTCTTTCTCCTTTGATTCATAGCAGGAAGTCCCTGTTGGGCTCCTCATGCTTAATATTTCTATTCTAAGCAATTTTCAACCTCACACAAAGGGGAAACCCAAGAATATTTGTTCCAGACAACCGAATCTAAACGAGCAGCATGTTCCAGAAATGTTCGCTGTATCTTTAGGGTTTCCCTCTCCACAACAGCCAGAAACTAGGAAACTCCTGCGATAAACTCAATACCAATACCACCAGTTGGGCTTCCTTTATTCAGGAAGGATGGTGAGCGAAGAGAGAACGCAATCACTGGGCATGCAATTACAAGTGCTACCGAACTCTTCAGCCCCAAAGCTAGACACACCTTCCTTTATAAACAATATATATTCTCATGTCCAGCAGATTGTAGTAGTTGTCTACAATGCATATTTACACAGATAGACTTCACTACTGTTATGCTTGTTATTACAGCCAGTATATATGCTTTGAAGCTAGATTTTATGCATATGTAATTATCTGTGATCGATGACTATATAGCTGATTAAGAAATAATGAACTTATATTTATACACACACGCACATGCTCCTCTGCAAATCCACCTAAAGTACTTGATCTAGGCTATTTTGTCAGTATCAGGATGAATCATTATTATTCATCACCCTACTGTCCAAGCAAGGCCTCCATGGTAGTTGTCGGCCTCTGTGTTTGTTGTCACATACAATATTTATTATCATGTAAAATCAGAAACAGCTCATAGCTGTACATTGTGACCCTGCTGGTAGTGACGAGGCTTTTCCCCTGCCTTAGTGTCAGATGTGTTTTCATCCACTCCTCAGCCATGCTGGTGAGCACCGCCCAGTGCCACAAACCAGGCTGAAGTCCCTCTCTAGGAATGACTGGAGTCTTCTGCTGGGTGGATCTTGACAGGCCTCCAACAGCAGAGGATAGCACAGTAAATGGTCTCTTTGTAGAACGTGTAGAACAAAGGGCACCTCAAAACCAGAGTCTCAGCTCCATGCTGAATGCGAGAAAGAAACAGTATCAGTTATGTTACGCTTCTTTTAAAATCTTTCAAAGGCAAAATCACATTAGCCAGTAATCTTATGGCCTCAGGATCACAAGTTTAGACAGGAGCTGCACCCTTTTAGGGGATGAAGTGAAAAAGCAGTAGGGATGTTGTTAGCTACGGTGCAAATTAGACAATTTCAACTAAATGCTGCAGTTGCTTTTTTCCTCATAAATCAATCAAGCCATGAAATGAACTGTACAATATCTGGGTAATAAATCCAGGTTTTTTTCACTTGTCTTCTGGATTTCTATCTATGAGGCCACATTGGCTGACTATTTTTTCAACCAAGAACATTACTTTCTTCAGTGAAAGATTTGTCCTTAATGCCCATGGCTTCTTGGCCCATGTTCTCTTACTTCTAAAGCATTTGCTATTTTAGAGGAAGCAGGATGGATGAAACCTGGTTTCCTACCAACTTACTTCCTTCAGCCCCAAAGCACTTCCTAGTCCCTTTGTGGCAAATAACCTCCCTTGCTGTCCTCCTGGATCCTTGGCTACCTCTGTAAGGAGACAGCAAGCCTTGGGGCCATCCTTGTGACCTCCAATGGCCAAAGCAGTTTGCTGTGGCCTGGCCAGCCCCCGTGCCAGCCAAGTTTTCCCCTGCTGGGGATGCCCTTGCATAACTGCCATGCAGCTCCCAACGTTCATGAAGAAACCTCAAACTTCAGGGTGACCAGATCACCTCTTCCCTGAACAGCAACAGCAAGTGTGCGAGGGGGACACGTCGTCCTCTTTCTTCCCCACATCCCAGCAGTGCATGACCCAGCAGCGCTGGGTCATGTTCCGCTCCCTCCCTGCCCGGGGCCGGGTCAGGACCATTACTGGCTCCACCGGTTGTGTCCCCAGCGAGAGCCCGGGAAAATGAGGCGCGTGCCCTCCCCGGGGTGCTGGCGCCCTCGGGGCCGAGCAGCCGGCCGACCGCCGGGGAACCGCGGAGCTTCGCTCCCGGGAAGCCGGCTGGGGAGCAGGAGGGGCCCAGCTCCNCTGGGCCGGGCGGTGCGGCTGGAGTTGAGCCCGGCCGAGAAGCGCCGCCAGGAGGAGAGTATCCACCGGCATCAGATCAACATCTACCTGAGCGACCGCATCTCCCTGCACCGCCGCCTGCCCGAGCGCTGGAACCCGCTGTGAGTACCGGCCGCTACACCTGCTGCCACCGGGCTCCGGCCCGGCCTGCCCCAGGGCAGGTGGGGACGGGGGCGGAGGAGCCGTCGCTGCCCCTGCTGTGGCTCGCTCCTGAAGCTCTTCCAGGCAGAGGAGGGTCTGGGGGCAGCGGTCGGCGCGGGATAACCAACCCTATCTCAGCGGCAGCTCGCTCAGAAATGTGGAGGCTTTTAAAACTTGCTTCCCCCCTCCCTCAAACGCTTTCAAATCTCGGTGCTTGCTCACAAAGTTAAAACCGTCGCTGATTGTGCCTGGCTCTCGCTCTTCCCCAAGGCAGAAGCAGTAGCACGTTGGTGGTGAGTGTGCGACTGGAGAGGTGGCTTTCCTCGGGTAGCCCTGACAGTGTGGTTGGAGCCCTTAAGCGGGAGCAAGCTGCTGCTGTCGCCAGGGTAGGTCCCCGTGAGCAGCAGTAAACTTTGCTAGTCACTCCCTTTACAAACGTTACGCTTCCCAGAGTCAGCTCTGCAATGTAGTCAGGTATCTTACGACACACAGTATAAAGCAGATTATTATCGGATTTTCCAGGAGCACGCTGATGTTTTACAATGTAGAAGTACTCACAGAGATGTGTGACGTTGTTCTAAACTGGGATTTTGCTTGCTTCCAGATATTTCGTTGCTGGGACAGTTTACCAGATGATAGTATGAGCAGTTGTACACTGAGGATTAAATACTGTTTGATGAGATGATTCTAATTTGCAGGCAAACAGTTCAGTGCTGTTGTAAAGTCGATACTGCACAGCGGGTATGATCAGTTCTGGCCTAACACAGACACTTGGTTTAGCTGAGTGGCTCACATCAGCACAGGGCTGCCCTGTGAGTGAGCAATCAACTGGTGAGAGGAGTGGGTTGAGTAGTTACAGCCATGTGCCTTCAGCCAAAGGGGTCGGGGCAGAGCCATGGCTGCCGCTGATGGAGTCCACTATTTCAACTGAGCTTGGCTTCAGCCAATTTATTTCATTGCAACAAGTTTGTGTGGCATGGTAGCAAAGCGCTGTGGAAAAAGCAGGGTTCTGACTCTACCATGTGCATTTGACTCGTGTCGGTGTGTCCTGTCTGGTAGTTTATTCAACTCTAGTTAAAAGTGATGAATCTAAAATGTGAGTCTTATAACAGCTTTTTTAAAAATGCAGTGCAAGTGCAGGATCTTTTTGTCATAACTTTTTAGCGTGACAGTAGGCTCGTTTTTCTTACTTATCTTTTACTCTCCCCTTAGACTCTGTCTATAGACAGGCTAAAAAGGTCCGCTTTAGTTGGGTTTCCACAGGAAGAATTTAAATTATTTCAAGGAATTATTCTGGACTCCTGCCATTTTTTTTTTTCAGACAGGATGTTGCAGGAACTGGAAAAGCACAGTTGTTGGAGCAGGCGACATAGATGAGGGGATGATTCTTGAAAATAGCGTAAGTGGGCAGATGGATTTTGCTAGTGGCACATCCTTTTTTATTTAAATATTTGGGTGTTGAAATGACAAAATGTGTCCAAACCAAAGAGATTGCAAGGCATAAGTGACATAATCTCGGGGATAATTGCCTTCTGAGGCTGGGGCTGTATTGTACTGTTGCAGTGTCTGCTGGCAGGTGCTTCGTGTCTTTTCACACAGTTAAATCTAAATGGTGGCAGAAATATCACAGAGCATCTATTCAATTCACACAGCAAATGTAAAAGCAAAATTTCTCCAAGGACAATTTTGTGATAAAGTTGTGGACTACCTCTCTTACTGCAATGAGGTTGTTAACTGCATCTTTTAAGAAGGAAGAATAGTAAGTGATCTAAGAAAAATCCCAAAGGTTTTGAAAGAAGTATCCACAAGCCTGTAGTGATAGAAAATTAATTGCATGTCAGTGTAAGATTAAAGTCTATGTAGGTTGAAAAGTCAAGTCTAGGACAAATATGATTTTGTCTCTTGATTTTAAGGTTGGTGATGCTTTACCATTCATGATCTTTAATGAACTTTTTGCTGAGGCTACAGCGGTAGGAAATAAGTAGTAATGGTAGTCTTCAACTGGACTGTAGCTGTCCACAAAAATGATGCAAAGGCTAAATTTTTAAATGTGATCAATGAAACCGTTTGGTACCTGAAGACCAGAAGGTGACAGATAGACCATTTTTTTTAGTGGAGTCCCAGGAAAGAACCAGAGAACTGTGTACTGGCAAGCCTTGGATCTCTTTCAGACACACTATTTACAAACTGTGGTAAGGAAAAGAATTAGTAGCAGATAAATAGGTGTAATCTATTGAGAAAGAATCAACTTGGCCTTTGTCAAGGATGACGTGTCTCTCAAACCTGTTGGAGTTCTTTGTAGGTCATAATTATATGGATAAGCAAGTGCAGCGTTATTTCCAGCAGCTTTTGATGAGTTCCATAGACAGCTGTGAAATAAGGTGGAATTAATGAATAACTGGATAAAAACCAGGAAGAACTTGTTTGGGGGTTTTTTGGTGGTTTTTGTTGGTTGGTTGGGTTGGGTTTTTTTTAATAGTGGAGAGTCACTGGTAAAGTTGAACAGAAATCTGTGTTGGACTCAGTGCTGTTCAACTTACAGCATGGCTTCTGTACAAAGTGACTAATTAATTTATAAGTCTTCATGCTGAAAGACAGACTGGCTACTGAAAGTGTGCCTCTCGGTGAGCTGCTGCAGTACTGGGTTGATGCATAAAGTGGATAACACAAATTCTACCACCTCCTTGTTCCAAAAATCTATTTACTGTAAAGTATAAGAAATTCCATCAACTAGAAAACTGACATTAGGTATTGATGAGATAATAACAGGTACTATGTCTGGGGACACTATTCTGGGCTATGGGCTTTTGGTCTCTTTCAGCATATTCTTATGTGTGTGGAGGTGAGTCTGAAGATTTTAGATCCCAGGAAAATAGGAGGGAGAAAGAAAGGGAAATAAAGGTAGACATGATCCCCATCACCTGGCTGCCCCACTACTCCTTTCAATCTTAATGTCCTCCCCCATCCATCAGTGAACCTGCTGTCTGGGTGTAAATTGTGAATATCACAAACATGAATCTAGTGAAAACTAGAATTTTACTGGTAATATTGAGAATACCTGAACCAGCCAGCCTTTAAACCTGGTCTGCAAAATTGGATGTGCATAATTGCTTTATCAGAAACTGATGACAAAAAAAATTTCTCCCACAGCTATGTTGTGCACCCTGGAGCTTCTATCAGTAGTTATTTGCTAATACCTATTAGAAGAGAGGAATAGTTTAACTGAAATTATTCCCCGAAATAATAGATTGTTTGACAATACTTTACTGTGAATCCTACACGTTATCTATCCTAATGTTATGTACTTTATTTATAAAGATTCTTTACCTTTCAGTGTTTCACCTACTAATATATTCCTGCCAATGTAAATATTTAGAAAACTTTTATTCTTTCTTGTTCTTGTGAACCACCGTAACATGTTTTTCTGAGAACTGATCCTCTTTCTATTGAAACATAAACCTGGAGAATTTGACAAGTTCTGTTGTTTCCTTTAGACGTTTCTACTTCCTTTAACTATCTGCTCTTGAGGTCAGCAACTGCTCATAATGTGTTTCATCACACAGAAACTTTTTAGTTTTATTGGTAGCTAGAATTGTGTGTATGTATGTACATAAATGTACCTATATGTATACATAAATATACATACAAACAAATTAAATATATACCAAACTTTAAAAAATATTATTTCGGTAAAATATTATGCATAAGAATGTAAGGAAATTACTAAATGGTGATACAGTTTTGTACAAGACTAGAAGTGAAATAATGCCATAGGGTCAGGGAAAGCAGAGGTTGGAAGGAACCTCTGGGGTGTCTGGTCCAACCTCCCACTGGAAGCAGGGCAGCCTCAGTGTTAGAGTGTGTTGCTAAAGGCCATACCAATTTTGAGTCTCCATGGATGGAAGTTGTCCAGAAAGGCTGTTGATCTCTCACAAGGCTATATCACTGCCACAGCAAAATTTCCATCTCCCATCCAAACATAATGTTGCCTTGATGGTCCAGGTTGTCTTCCCAATGTCTGTCCTTTGTTTCTTGAGTTTGTACACGTACGGGAGCAACCATTTGAGCAGGTTTAGAACAGGCAACCTCCTCTGTCAGACACTGACCTGCTGAGGGCCGTGTTGGCTCACAGGGGTGAGTGCAGCAAGGTGGGCCCCAGGCTGTGCGTTTTGGCCACCGCTGCTCTGCCTTTGCCCTGGGGCAGCAGTCAGGCAGCATGCCTGGGGGGCTTCTTGTCGCATCCTTGTTTTACAGGACTGCAGGATTAGGCAGGTTGGGTAGACAGCCTTCTACAGTTGCTACAGTGTGTAAGAAATACATTTCCGGTTTTTCTGCTTGAATTCTTTTAGGTTGAGGGCTGTTCTCAAGCCTTGTTTCTGGTTTTAGACATTCGGCCTTTTTTTTTTTTTTTCCTTCTGTATTTCTCACAGTCGAAGTGCATTGCACATTTATTTCAGGGATGGTATCTGTAAAATCACAGCAGCCTTGTTTTGACTGGCTCTTCTCATGAAAGGAACAAGGCTGGGGTAGGTGCTTTTGTTCTGACACAGCATTTTGTGTTGTCTTTTTCATGGTAGAAGCCTGAATCAGCCAGCCCTTGGGCCTCACTTCACTTGTGCTCACAAGCAAATAGTTTTCTAAGTCTTTCCTGTATTTCTTTACCTGGCAAAAGATTTTGAGTAGCCACAAGAGCCACCAAAATCTTGAATGTGGTATGCATAATAATTAGCAGCTATAAAAAGAAATTTTAGAGGTTCACTCCTTAAATCTATATAATTTTCTGTGTTTTGGAGAGACCTTGTGTATATATATATTATGTAAAAACACACATATAAATATTGTTCATATATATTTAACTATCTGTATATTGATAGATATACACAAATACTTAGATTCTTCTATCACCATCATTTATGCCTATCATATTTATTTTTTAGGGTATTGTGTTTGAGTTTAGTGTTAACGATCTAGTACTGATATTTTTCTGACTTTCAAAATTGCCTTTTCTGTCTGTTCCCAAATTTGAATGTGATTCTTGTACAATCTCACTTGCTACCATGGTATGGTTTTGTGTGCACGGTTGTCAATACCAAATTATTCAGGGTGCTCATCTGATAGTATTTCACTAGCAAATTCCCAGAGTAATCCTCAAGATGAAGTGTTGGTCCCTCATCTGCTCCAAAAATGACAGCATCTGATTTTGATGGACTCACTGCTCCTGCCAGGAGGTTTAAGCTGCCTCTGTTCCAGGAAATGGCCCAGCAGCCAGGTGTTTCCTCCTCTGCCCACAGCAACTGCCTGACTTCACCCAGGAGCTTCTCTTTCATCCGTTATCTAAAGGTGATAACGGCAGTGACTTTTTT
>VWZK01004170.1:516730-567387 GCA_013396935.1 Baryphthengus martii
CCCCTCACTGCGTATAGGAAAAGCAAACTCTTTGGAAAACTCATTTGCAGCAGCCTGACCTTGCTGGCACATCGCTTCCCTGGGAGCGCGCAGCTGATGGTGCGCTCCGCGCCCAGGGCTTGCTTTGGCTCAGCTATTCCCATGCTTTATGTTTGGTCAGAGTCCAGAAGACACAAAGCTCTTCTACTTAAGAACAAATACTTTGCAGGAAACACTTAGAGGTGCATTTGGTTTAGAAGTTTTCCTAACACTATGGTCACTCATTTGGGGTAGTTTTTTTTTTTGTTTTGTATGTTTTCTGAGCTTTTTTTTGGATGAATAATTGGTAACTAGTAACTACATTAATTGTAATGCCTTTTAGTCATTACTTTATTGCTAATTGGCAGGATTCCTTGCATTTATAAACAGGTGTCAGACCTGCAAAGCAGTGTGTGTCTGGGACATCTCATTCCTACCTCGTACGGTTAAGTGAGGGAGTAATAAATCTGCAGCATTGTTGGGTTTTCTGTTGGTTTTTGTTGTGGTGGTTTTGTTTTTTTTTTGTTTTGTTTTAAATGAGCAGACTTATATTGCTATAAAATGCAAAATACAGCAATGCTTCTGCCAGTGCTTTGATATTTAGGGTCTTTTACTCCTTGTGTTTCCTATCATCTGAAAAAATGTGTCAATTTGTCATATGCTTTTGTTTAGTAGTCACCTGCAGACATTTTCCAGAAGAGCTCACGTGATTATTTTTTGACCGTTTTTCTTTACAGCTTCTGATAGAGATCCTCAGTTTCCTCTGACATTTAGAAGAGTTCTTGGTTTTGATTATTTTTATTTTTAACCTAACCAAGTTCCCAGATCAGTGATAGTAACCACAAATTATGATTTTTTTTCTTTTCTTTATTCAGACAGTGCTTTTACTATACATAGTTGTCTGTAAGAACCAGGTGCATCTGCACACTACTGTTAGTGATGGTTATAATACCTTCTTTCAGTTACTGTGTTACTTAACACAATATTTTTCTTGTCCCAAATCACTCATGTCAAAGTAGGTTTCTGAGTGTAGGAAATTGTATAGCTCTACACAAATACAAAGTGTATCTCATTGCCTTGGTAGAAAATTGCAACTATGGGCAACCATTTCAGTGAAATGAAACCACTGTTGCAAGTGAGAAAAAGAAAAATTTTTAAGAAATCACACACACCCCGCCGTGGGCACATGCAGAAATGCTTTCTCACCTGCACATCAGAATCTGGACTAGGTGGGAACTTCTGTTGCCTTTTTCTAACAATTGGGAGTTAGTAGGTTCTCTGGATTTCTTGATTTGTGGATTTTAGGATCTAGATTTAGACCACCCTCATAGAGGGACTTTCTAGACAATTTTTTATTAATGTATTTTTCATCTGTGTTAAACAGATTTGTTGTTCTTTCCCCCCCCAAGCTTCTTTGCAGATATTTTATTTTATTTCAGAATTCCCATCTTTCCTCCGTGCTTCTCACAATATTTTTTACACTAGGCAGAGCAGCTCTTTATTATCTGAAATCTTAAAATGGTGTTTGGCAGTCTGTCTTGTCAAGACCTTAGAGTCACTGGAAGAATTGTTCTTTAAAACATCAAATAACCTGGAAAACCATTTCACAATCTATCTAGCTCCAATTTTGAGAGACTTGATCATATCATGGTGTCGTAGGCTGTACCTGGGGGCTCTCTCCTAACATGGTTTGTTTCAGCACACCCTTTAGGGAGCATTTTCCTGGGCTGCTGGGCTAGGACTAGGTGGTGGGGAAGTGTGGGTCAGCGTCGCTTTAACTCAGCCTTGCCCTGAATAATTCAACCATTCTTGCAGTTTATCAGCACCTTACTGCTATCTCCTCTGCTGATTGTACCAAGACACACCTTCCGTAAACGTCAGTGCCTTTTTCTGTAATACCTGAACACGCGTGCGATGTGTAGGTGTGCAAAGCCAAGCGCAGCCTTTCCATGCTCCGATAAGACGTTTTTGTTGTTTTTTTCTTAATCAGAACTGATGTTCAAGGTAGCTATATGTGAGAAAGGAAATTAGCTTGAAAAGTTGAGTATTTGGAGGAAATAAAAATAATTGTTTTATCATATCCTTTAATTTCACTGGAAACGTTGTGTCCATATCCCAGGTTTTGAGGTACTAGGGTTGGTTTTGGCTCACACGCTGAATTTTATCCATAGGTTGCTCTCCCCTAAGGAGGGCTGAGGAGCGGCTATTCAAACACTCATTCAGCCTGGAGTAGGTAACATGGCCTCAGTAACTCTGCAGGGTGGCTCGGAAACCACTGCTGTCACCCACGTCATGCTGCTGAGCTTGAGATGCTTGTGGATGAACCTGCTGACCCTAAGCTCTTGAGAGCAGAAGTGAAGGGAGGAGTAGAAAAATGGGGAGAGGGGGACCCACAGCACAGCTGGGTAGGCTTTGGGAAGAAGACATGTTTTCTCTTGGGTGAAGATACTTGGCAGACCCCTGAGTCCACATTGACAGTTCTGTAGTTTACGGGGTGGGAGTGGAGAAGACAAAACTAGATGGAGACGCCCATGGTTCCTGCCATGATCAGCTGTATTTACTTACAGCTGTCAAAACACCACGAGCGAGCACACCTCTTACTAAAAGGGCATCAGCTGTTTAATTCAATGTCGTAACTCTGTTTAAGTTAGGAAGAGAAAAGGAAGTTTTGTTGTGAGTCGACATGTCCACGGCCTGTCATAACAAACCCAGCAATCCTGTTTCACAGCCCACCACACGAAATCCAGCCTGAAGTCGGACCCTAACAGCCTTTGCTAGATGACACTAGGGTGGTGCATATACGACAGTGTCACATACCATAGCCACATAGATCGTGTTAAATCAGATACAGCAGTGACACGTGCTGTTTTGAACTTGGAGCTGTGCAGTCTTGAACTTGCCTGTGTTCTCAGGCATTCACATAGAAACTTCAAAAGCAAAACGTACAGTATACCTTTAGAAAGCATTAAATGATTTATTAATAATATAATATAATCTATTCATAAATCTTTGTAATCTCACAGAACATTTAATATTTTTTCTTAAAATACGAGTAACTGTGCATGTAGAACATCAAATTTGGAGATTAAAGACGTATTTTCCCTTGCTGTATCGTTGTTGCAGTTGTGGTGAAAGTCTTACATAAAAGTATGTCAGCAACCATTCCTAATTAACTCATGGCAGCATGCCCGGTGTGCACACATTCATGCTCCCTCTCCCTGTGTGTAGATACGCATCTCTAAGAGAAACAGCTCCTTACAATGAAATAAATTGAGTAATTACTTTAATTGACACAAATGTTCTCCAGAATAGCCCATTTAATTTTGTTTAGACATTTCCTGACTGATGTCATCTTAGTTTCTAATAAATAATCTGGTGTAAAACTTCCTAAGAGAAGATTTTGTAGTGTAGTAGGTTCCAAGGTTAAATTATTAAACTTGTCAGCCATATAGTCTTGTTTGGACCAAGTGGCTTGCAAATGCAGTGTAGAACGGTAAAACCAAAACCCCCCAGGAATATGGCTGTATGATGGTACATCTTTACATGCTTTGCTTCACTTTGCATTTTGTGGAGCTAATGTTTGAGTAGATAGATACTGCAGTGAAAGATCCAGGAAAGCTATTACATGGTGAACGTGGGTTTAAGTTTGTGTTTGTGTAAGAGCCAGCATTATTCTCTCTCTTTGTGTCTAGAGATTTACATGTATGAATACAGTTAGAATTTAAAAATGTAGATGTTTGCTTTAGTATAAATTGATGAACAAAAGTATTGTCTTTTGATATTTCTTGTTTTATACCTATCTTCTAAGCCACAGTGATCAAGCAGGAGGATTCCTGGAACACCCACTCAATGTGGCAGGAAGTTTCCTGAGGGAAACAGCAGGCTGCTGCTGGAGCAGGGCAGTGTCCCAGCCCGCTCCCTAGGAGTTGGTTAGGGGCAGTCCTGGTACCGTTTTCTCTGGGTGCAACTCCTCTGTGCACAAGGACTCTGCTTGTGCGTTTTCTAGTGGGGCTGCAGAGAACAGGACCCATCAGAGGGCAAAGGCTGAGCAGGTGTCATTCCTTTGCATCACGTCATCCCCTATATAGCAGTGGAATCCGAGTCCTATGGAAAACTTTATGCCTTTCGTTTGTTGGCTCTAAAAATTCTTCTCACATGTGCTGGCGATGAGATTTTCTTCAGGGCCTACAAGAAAGCTGGGGAGGGGTTGTTTACAAGGGTATGTAGCAATAGGACAAGGGGCAGTGGTTTTAAACTAGAGAAGGGTAGATTTAGATTGGGCATTAGAAGGAAGCTCTTTATTATTAGCGTGGTGGAACGCTGGAACAAGCTGCCCGGGGAGGTGGTGGGGGCTGCATCCCTGGTGACATTCAAGGCTTAATGGGGCTCTGAGCAACCTAGTCTAGTGGTTGAAGATGTCTCTGCTCACTGTGGGGGGGTTGGACTAGATGACTGACCTTTAGAGGTCCCTTCCAACCAGGGGCATTCTATGATTCTATGACTGATACTGGTATCTGGTAACTTTTTCCAAAATGAGCTCGACTAGAGATATGTGTACTTTTCTGAAGAAAACGAACCCACTCAGCATGAATGCATTTTTAACTTACGTGGCGTTTTTAAAAAATACATATAATTCTTATCTATGTAAGTAGTAAATTTCCTGTGGTTGAGTAAGTAATAAGAGTAGTGAAAGAATATGTTGGGCTTCAAATGACAGTGTTGCTGCATTTATTGCCCATGCTTGGAAAAGTTTACAGGCAACTGATTTTCTTGTTTTTATGAACCATTTGGTAGTTATGAGAGCTAGGCTCGAGATGATGTATCGGGCAGCCAATAGAAGGGACTATACGTAGTTTCCTGACATTCAAGTTCAGCCATAGAAAAGTTAAGTGTCTGCTCCATAGTTAAACCTGCATATAAAAGAGGAAGATGGGGGCCTGCAAAGGTCAGTTTGTCAGTGCTAGATAAATGGCTTAATGGAGGTGAGGTGACTTCTCTGTCTGTCTTTATGGATACGCAGAGTCCAGCCAATTAGCTCAAAGATGGCATCTAGCTTTTAGATGGCTAACACGAGATGCAATTAATCCTATTTTAACATGATCCCCTATGTTGAGAAAGGACAGTGTTGCACATTTAAGGGTGGCACTGAAGAGCGCCTCGGTCAGAAGCCAAAAACAACTCGCAGTATAGGCAGTATAAATATACATTTCCAGTGTCTGCAAAAACATATTTTGGGAATGCTGTCACCAGTTTGAATCCTCCGTGTCATTTTAATGACATATTGTAACTCATACGCATTTGTTTTTCTGAATAACCCAAAGTAGGAGTGAAATGATTCACTTGGAAAGCAGGGGCTTAGATATTTGACTGACACATGGAGAATAAAAATACATCCTGAAGTTTGCAAAGGTGAATACAGAAGATGCACTGCTAAGGTGATTCTCTTGTAAATAGGAGTAGGGAAAGGGAAAAGCTGAGTTTTGGCCACTAGGCTTTAAATCAGGTTTCATACTTGTAGTGGGTTGTTTGAGCTGGTATATCTCGCAAGGTGGTAATATTTAGTGTCCACATGCAAGCCGCTTAATTGTTACACACCACCACTCCTAAGCATTTCCATTTCAGGGATTCATTAGGGGTTCTTTTGAGATTTTCTTACACTGTTATTTTTCCAGATTAAGTGCTTTGGATTTGCAATCTACCCAGTGGGAATATTTTTTTAGGATTTAGCAAAACTCTTTGAAATTTCTTTTAGTACATAAAGATAAGGAAAAACATCCTTCATTTTAGCAACAATCTTTGAGACTGCTAACAGTTGAGATCTTGTAGCAATCTAGTAAAGAATATATTAATAATGATATATTAATACCTGATAAAGAATATAAATAACTTCTGATAATGAACATGCAGATCTGCATAGGTATTGAATAACATTTTTTTTTCCTAAATTTTTAGAAGTAAAAGTTTCACAATTTTAGTATGTGATGATTCGTTTTCCCCCAAATAAACTCGATGTACTAAAAAGCTACACTTTCAATAGTGCTCTGTGCATTTCAGTATGGAAGGCGAGCAATGGTTTCTTCTTTCAGTGGGTTGGCAGCCATGTCCAGCCATCCTGCTGCAGCAGGTCTGGGCACTGCTCGGGGGCCAGGAGCCTGCCCTGCTGGATCACTTCTGTGCGCTTGCCCACTGCCTTCCACCACTGAGCTAGTAAATAAAACACCCTTTCTAGTTTTCACCTCTTAATTCACTTCAGAAACCTAAGAAACATGCCGTCTGGTATGTCCCGTAGGAGGCTGACCTTTTTCCGTGGCATAGGATATTCTCAATGAAGGAGGCAGCAATGCACAGCGAATCACAAGTGGTTTGGGGATTGCCTGTGCGCTGTGCCAAATTATGTTTCCTGTCTGCAGCATGTAATTTTCTGGCAAATCCATTGAAGTCTTTAATCTATAATTAGGCTTATAAGCTTCTTTAGACCTTTTAGATTTCCTTTTTTTAAATAATGAAATACAACGTTCTTATTCCATGAATCCTTCTGACATATTTTCCAGAGAAAGTTTTCTTGGAGGTTTTCTATTTATTTCTTTTTTTCTTCATTGTTCTAAAATGAGTAGGTAAAGATTCCATTTCCATCAAAAAATCAACTGAAATTACCTGGTACAAGTGACTGTGACATAGAAAAAGAATTTCTTCCTGGCAGTACTGAGCATAAATGTTTTTCAATAGGCTAAAGTAAATATGTATTTCCAAAATTGGATTCATGCAGTAGTTTTTGCTGCCCTAAAAAAGTAATTAAAATGTCACTCTTTTTCATGTGTTAATACATGAACATTTGGCAAAATAAATTACTTCTGTCACCAGCCATTGGAGTGAGGTGGTTCTCTGTGAGTGCCCCTGTTTACCTCAGGACAAGTTACAGCCTGGAGGGGTGGGCATTTTTGTACTTCACTGTGTAAGTGTGTGTGAATGTATGCGTATCTACCTGTCTGTAGGTAGATCTATATGTGTATATGCATGCATACGTGTCATATGCAAGGCCTGTTATTGCATAGCATTCCTTTCACTTCTGAGAAGTAGACTTTGTGCCTCTTCTGCTCAAGTGTCATTTCTCCTCAGTGCTTCCTTGCTTTCAGGTATTTATTACAAAAGTACTCTACGGACTTTTTATTTTTCCTCATTATTTTAGTTTTAGGAATATTCAGGTTCAGACTTCTCTTTTTTTTTTTCCTTCCTGTACCACAGATCATAATGGAGGTTGCCTAACCTTTAAAGAAACCTATGAGAAGTCTTTTTTTTTTTTTTTATTGCAAACACAGCAGCATGAAATAGTCAATAAATATATTCTCACTGTGCTGTAGGTAAGCAGTTTTCTTTTAATGTCATTTTCTGGGCGTTTTGGGGAGTTTTAGTTCCCCTAAATTGACCTAAGGGATGCTGTCACGTTTCCTGCTGATCACCTCAGGTTTCCCTCTTCAGCTCCCCGTCGCTTAGGTTTTGGAGGACTCGCTGTTGTCCTGTTTGGGTAGGAGGGATGTTGTACCTGCTTTGGTATCTACCTAGCAGTCTACAGAAGCTGGTGAATGTCCTTCTGCCTCTTAGCAGGCCCAGTGACTCCAGGCAGTAAGGTGGACCTGTGAGAAAATTCAATCATCATCTCCAAACCATTTCTGCTGGTAATAGATACCGTCATTATTTTAAAATTCTTTCAGACCAGGGGAATCTTTAACAATTTACACATTTGGCTCAGCTGTAAGTTTCTTGGAATCCTTATGTTCATTTAGGGAAGTTCATGTATATATTTATAGGAAATACATTCTGGAGCTTAATCCAAAGGTTTGCAAACTTTCTGGCTCTCCATAGAGCCAAACCCGTGCATTTCTCTCTGTGTTTTTTGCAGATTTCACTATTATAGCTTGGCAGTTCCATGGTCTTCCCAAATTCTGCTTCAGTGTACATACATCTCAGTTCTGTTGCTGTTTTTTTCCTCTTTATATGCTGCTGTTCCTTCACAGTTATATTTTTACTGTCTAGCACTTGTTTCATTTTCCAAAGCACAAGTTATCAGTAATTTATGCTACTGTTTTTACCATGCTTAGGTTTTATATGTTTTTTTTCCTTTCTTTCTCTAATGTTTTGGACATTGCTTGTTCTTCCACTTGAGGTAATACTGTGCAAAGACAGCTACTGTGTGTACACCAGCCCAGAATACCTCCTTTTTTTTTTTTCTTTTTTTTTTGTTTTTATACATTTGAAGGAGCTTGCTGAATTTTAGTCATAATGCTGCTGTGGAAATGGGACCAGCTGGAAGACCAGCTTTTTGAAAATGTTTGCATGACTTTTTTATGAACATACAGTTCTTTTAAGATCCTTTATACATCCTTGCTTACAGTTAGTAAATCAGAACATACAAAAGCTTCGTTTGAGATAGTTTTCTGAAAATTAACAAATGCTTTTGCACTTGCCCTAAATATAATCCCCTCTTTTATAGGTGCAGAGAGAAGAAGTATGACTATTACAGTCTGCCAAAAACCTCTGTTGTGATAGCTTTTTATAATGAGGCTTGGTCAACGCTACTGCGAACTGTTCATAGTGTTCTTGAGACGTCTCCAGATATACTTTTGGAAGAAATTATCCTTGTAGATGATTACAGTGACAAAGGTATTCTAAATAATGTGCATTGTTGATGATTTTTTTTTTTTTTTTTTTTCCTCAGCTGGTCCACAGGAGAAAAAGATATGCTGTTTGGGTAACACATGATAAAGTTGTACAACATGAGCATCTAACTGGAAAATAACTTTTCCTGTGGCATACCAGTGAGAAATTTGACTTCTGAACCAGATTTAATTTAGAATGGGGAAACATGTTTGCTGTGTTGTAACACAAATGCTTGCATCTATAGCTAACCTGCAGTCTTGTCAGAGCATTTCAAGTTTCTTAATCTGTGCAAATTTCACTTGCCCTGGTGTCTACTATAGTGAGAGCTACCTGCTTATCTGGTTTTGTTTGAATTATGGGACACAAAGACAATGCTAGCATTTTCCACCACACATGAATTGCATTAAGGATAAAGCTTTTACATGGAGATAGGTTTACATAACATTTGAGAAGCATTTAACAATTTGAAAGTTAATTACAGAGACAAATGTGAAGCATTCAGTTTTTTGAAAGTAATGTGGATTTATGTCCATCCAAATTCTGTGCTTTTTCCTTGTCCTACCATAGACAGTGTAGCAGAATCAGAGTTCAAAATGCTGCAATCTTTAAGGCACCGCTGTAAATAACGTGCTTCTGAAAAAAGGGCTTTCTGTGGAATGATGTAAAACGATCGTTCCAGAACCATATTCTTTCTTTTTTTTCTTTCTTTTTCATTTGTTCATTACAGAACATTTACAGGAGGCTTTGGAAAACTATGTGGCTGGCTTACGCAAGGTGCGTCTTATCCGTGCAAATAAGCGAGAGGGGCTGGTTCGAGCCCGGCTGCTGGGGGCGTCTGTGGCGAAAGGAGACGTCCTGACGTTCCTGGACTGCCACTGCGAGTGTCACGAGGGCTGGCTGGAGCCGCTGCTGGAAAGGTGAGGTTGTGCTCTGGGCTGGTTTTCTGTCCTGCTGCAGAAGGAGAAGAAGGTTGGCACACTTCTGCAGTGGAAAAATGGTACACGTTTACCGAAGGTTACCAAAGTCTGGTCCCTGAGACACTGGGAGCATTTATTTCTGGTGGTGGGGTAGTGAATGGAAGTGTGGAAGATCAGGAGGTGGATTTGTGTTTTCTCCTGAGGACTGGGCTGGCCTTTTACTTCAGAGAAGGGAAAATTTTGTTTTCAGGAAGAGGAATCCTCCGCCAGCTTTGAAAGTACCTTGGGAAAGGTGGCTACTTCTATCAGCCTGGATGGCAGATGAGATTGTCTGGAAAGAGACACCCAGAGACAATGCTGGCATTTTCCACCACACCTGAATTGTGTTAAGAATAAAACTTTTACATAGAAAAAGGTTTACATAACATTTGAGAAGTACTTAACAATTTGGAAGTTAATTGTCTGTGTGCCCGGAGAGATCCCCTGTTACAAGGTGTGTATACATCAGCAGAATCAAAGAGAATTCAATAAACTTAGTCTTCCCAGTCCTGAGATACTCCATCTTTCTCTCCAACTGGAGAGAGATTTGCAGAAGCACATGCTGTCTTGAGGTGTGTGAGTCTTCCTGATTCCTAGTGAAGCTTGTGTTCTCAAACTCGCTATGTCCATTTGAAATTTTATCTGGAATAATATTTTAGTTGGGTTTTTTTCCTTAAAATTGTCAAATTTAACTTGTTTCTAAATTTCATACCAAGTATATTCCAGATAACTGTGGGTTAACTCTGAGCAGTACAGATAGTGCCAAGAAAGTAAAAGGGGTAAAAATCAAAGAATAAGTCTGGTTTTAATGACTGTCCCCTGAAGAAACAGTACATCTTTGTGGAGACAATTGTGTCATTTCTTCACTTCTGTAGAAAACCACTAGATGGCAATCTTGAGGAAGGATTTGAATCATTCTAAGTGCAATAAATCACCACTTGTAAAAAGTTAGCCCTGGAGGTGTCTTGGAATTTTTGCCCTTCTTGCTGCTGATGCTGACGTGTATCTGTAAGGGAATGTTTGCATGACAAACATGTCAAACGTGTATGGAAGCAATACAACAAACAGCGTTAGCATCTTGCAGTACAAACATAGTTGCGTTTCTAAGCTGCCTGTGCGTTGTACCATCTAGTTAAGAATTAACTTACAGAAAAGGTGGTTTACTTACCTGATTCCTTTTTGTAACTGAAATCACGTGCCAGATATGTAATTTGTACTTCATTTTCTTTACAGGAGCAACAAAGCATTTTTACATTTTATTGGGGTTTTTTTTTTCCTCTGTGTACATATCACTAACGTTGCTTTGTACATAAGCTTTACGCCAGTGAGACAGGAGATAGCAATATTTGTGTAAGCTCTTTTGTGTGCTCTACCAAACAGGATTTCAATGGGAGATCATAAAGAAGAAAACAGCTGTGTCACGTCTTCCCTCTGGCAACAAGGGACCATTTCATATTTAAGGCAGTCTTTGTCAGCTCAGACAATACCGTTTTGGAACCAATTCCGTTCTCTGCTGCACTTAACCACCAGAAGCTGCTCTAATTTCAGAGTTGGAGCCCCTCAGTCAGCTTGTGGTTTTTAAGCTTAATAATGCCATGAGGAACTGGCTCCCCTTGAATGACAGATAGATGAGGTCTCTTCCTTGTTTGGCAGTATAACGCATTCAGTTTTACTTCTCTGGAATACCCAAATCAGAAGGTGAAGGACTAAAACGAATACCAGCATCTTAAAGACGGACAAATCAATTTTTCACTGAACTAACAGGAGACGTTTAAGACTAGTAGAGAGATTACTTAAGAGTGGATTAGGAGAAAAGCCTTAGCTTGAGCTTGTGCGCTTGAAGTTGATCTCTCTTGGTACTGAGAAGCCTTTCTAGAAGTTGAAGTGAAGGCGAAGGATCTCATGGTCTCTTGTAAGGGCAGATGCTTTTGGAAAGAAACCCAGAAAACTCTGCATGGCGCTGAGAAATGGGAGGAAGGAGTTTATCTTCTTGCAGAAGCAGACCTGCAAGAAATGTCAACTCTGATGTATTCTTAGTATGATAAAGATCTTAACTATCTTTACATGAGCCTTGCTGACAAGTTCGTCCTTCTGCAGTACTATCCTGTTTCTCCTTTTATCTCTTAACGTTGTCAGGGTTTCTGGAGATCTCCTTCATGTATGGAAGAGATCTGCAGATGTAATACCTGCGTGGCATGTTTGTTTGGTGGGTTTTTTGGTGTGGTTTTTTTGTTTGTTTAAACTTGTGGCTTCTTTTTTCGGTTACTGTTGTAGTGCTTAGTCTAATTTTTTGCAGATGATCACGGTTCCAAGAACAACCACAAGCCGAGAGCCTAACTACCTTATTCACCCTTGCAGAATGACTGTTGTGCTGCTTTCTAAATATCTTAAATGCAACTACCTGTACAAAACAAAATAGTTGCTTTTGTTGAGAATGTGGTGCTGGATATGGCAGCCAATCCAGATGCTGAACGTGTAATCTCAAGCCATCTGGAAAACTTCAGTTCCACTGTTCAGAAAGATTGATGCATGCCAGCTGCCTATAGCTGAGTCCATCCTGGTGCATCCTCCTGATGCATCCTCAGCAGGAAATCAGTGGTTATTCTTGTAGCTGTCCTTTGCTTGTGCTGGAGCATGAGTCGAAAAGGAGCACAATTTTGTATTTGGTATCTGTAAGCGTTCTCTCTGTTCTCAACAGTTTTTGAGAGATGTTTCTAATGGAAGTCATCTTTTTCTTTTAAAATCGTACTAGGATTGCAGAAGAAGAATCAGCCGTCGTCTGCCCTGTTATTGATGTTATTGACTGGAATACGTTCGAGTACTTGGGAAATGCTGGTGAGCCACAGATCGGTGGATTTGACTGGAGACTGGTCTTCACTTGGCACGCTACCCCTGAAAGAGAACAAAACCGAAGGAAATCCAAGACTGATGTGATCAGGTTAAATTTTTATGCATCTTATGCAACTGAATGTTACAAGTGCTTTTGACTTCTCTTGGAAATGTCAGGTGATGAAAAATACTGGAGAAATGAGCATATTACTCAAAATTGCATATCTTGTTTAGTTCCTCTTTTTTTCCAAAGTAGCTCCTGCTCACCGTGCTCCTGAAAAAATACTGCCCTAAAAGCTGAAATGTCTATTTCCATTCCATTCCATGGAAGACACTAGTCTTCCATATGGAATCTTTATTGCACAAGCAGCGTCTCAATTCCTGAAGGCAAATTCCTACAGATGCTTATCAGCACACAGAAAGGTTGTGACTGATTAACTGATAGTAAAGGATGTCCTCTGTGCAGAGCAAAGAGATCCACTTTGTAAAAGATGTACCATGGTCAATGGTGAAACAGAGGAAAAAAATCATCAACCAGTAAGAAGGCAAAAGTTTTGAAGACTTTCTGTGCTGTAGCGATAGTGGTGGCTCCTGACCCTGTTTTCAAAGGTGAACCAGTTTGCCAGTTCTTGGGAAGAAATGATACAGCTCTACCCGCTGTGGTTTCTGTGAAGTGCTAACTCATAAGAGCTCTGTGGATGTCTTCCTTGTGGGTTTTAGTTTTATTTTATTTTCAGACAAGTTGCAATTAGTTGGTATTATCTATTACTCCATACAATATTTTTAGGAGAGGTAAAGTCAGAGTATAAACAATGCATCTGGAAAATGGACGCTGAAGGCAGTATCCTGATAGTTGAACGTCCGCTACACCCAGTGTGGAAGTTCCTGTATTTTCAGTAGTGTATTGTTAGAGATGAAGGAGTTGTTTGGCATTTTTAACATCACAATTTTGTTAGTCCTTGCATTTATTTACAATCTGTTATCTTATGGACCACAACAAAGATACAATTCTCTCAGAATTTTCCTGTTTTTTTCTGGGTCACTTATCATGGTAATACTACCCAGTACTTCACAAATATTAATGAACTCTTCCTCAACTGAGAGAGGAGAATGCTTTGTTTTACATGGTAAAAGTGAGGCAGTAACTTAGTCCTTTCTCAGCATATATTAGGCCACATCCTCCTGAAAAAGTTTCAAAATAGAGTAAATATTCTTAAAACCTGTAGTTTAAATGTGATACTTTTCTTCTCCATGACAAGAAGAATTGTCTTTGGCATGTCAAGGGGAAAACGATGAGGGATAAAGTTTTGTGGTAGCCTGGAGACTGTGAGCTCAGCAAGTGTCTGAAGGAGTGCTGAGAGTGGTGTCACAGACAGCTGCGTTTGGAGAGACGAGATCTAGAGTGAGGCAAAAGAGCTTGATTGGTTATGGAGTTTGAGGATTTTTATTTTTTTTTTCCTTCTATCTTGCCTCATCTCTTTCCACTCTTTGGAACAACATATGACAGTGTAAGACATTGTTGTTTCAAAAAAATTAATTTTGACAGCTTGAGAGTAATTGATGGTTTTGTCTATCACTTGTTGGTATTTACCTCAACAGCAGTTTAGTAAAATTCAGAAAGTGTTAGCTGCATTTTGTTCCTACCAGCTTTCTGTGTTTGGCACTTTAAAGAGGGTTATTTTCTAAGACTGTAAACAATTAGTAACAATAATGACCCAATTCAAGTTTACACATACATGCACACACTACCCTCTTGAAAGTCCATCCCCTGAGTGCGCTGTGGCTCTGGGCTTTGTGGTCCTCAGTGAGGATTCAATCTTGGCCCCTGATTTTTTTCTTCCAAACATAGCAAACAATTTAAATAAAACCCCAAAGTAATAGATCAGCAGGTTTTAGAAAGAAAAAAAAACTCTTTAGGGGCTCTGTTTACTCTAATTCTTCTCAGTTAATGTCTGAGAGTTTTTCCATTTGATATTACTAGGATCAGAAATATTGTTATTAATTACTAAAGCACAAACTTATGTTTACTTACTACTTAAGTAAAATATACAGGGGTACTGCACTGTTACCTTTATCCAGAAAAGACTGAGAAAGTGGAAAATGAAAATACACTGTGGTTTTGGTCTATGGCATGGTAATTCGTATTTTTTTTGCTTTTTGTTCAATTCAGAGTGACTATGTTCTTTCATAGGTCTCCAACGATGGCAGGTGGATTGTTTTCTGTGAGCAAGAAGTATTTTGATTATCTTGGTTCATATGACACAGGAATGGAAGTCTGGGGAGGAGAAAACCTTGAATTCTCATTTAGGGTAAGTGGCTCAATTGAAAGTTATGTTCAGTTGTTTTTTTTTCCAGAGGACAAAACCAAGTTTCTTATTTCTTTCTTCACGCTCTTTTAGTTAATGCAATAGCTGTAACATAAGCAAGTGTTAAAAAGAGAGTATATTTAGGTGTTTATATCAATCTCTTTTCCTTGTTCTCCTGCTTCTGTGTAGTTGTATTTTCCATTGGAGCAGCCATTTTAAAACAATTTAAAAAATATGTCATTTGTTTTGAATGCTAGTATAATACGTAGAGTGGTGCTGTGATATTATCAAATAAAGCTTACATTCTGTGGCTTGAAGAGGATTGTTGGAAATAAATGTTTATAATGCCTTAATGTGACTGTGGAGCTCTCACAGCAGTTGATGGAGTGAGCAGGAGGCAGCTGGTGGCAGTTAACAGCAGAGCAGGACAAGCCAGCCTCTGTACTACTTGGAGGTTTTATTCTGTTTTGCTTCAGAAAAAAAGTTTGTATAAAGGTTATAAAAGTTGATGAGGAAAATCTCCAGGAACTGCAGAGCTTTGCCCCACTGGAGGGTGGACCAGTGCTCAAGTGTGAAGCTAGCTATGCTGGAATGAAAAGGATTTATGGCAAGGGAAGAGAGACAAGATACAGGACAATCCAGACTGACGAGCAAACCAGTTTTGTCCTCCTCGACAATGCTGTTACCTGTGTTGCTGCTGATTCCCACTGAGCACTAGCTCACCTGTATCACCTGCATCTTGCTGGAGCAATCCACTGGTGCACTGAGGGGAGTTCACAACCTAGTATCCCGGATTCCCCTTGAGTTTTTTTGACTAATCATCAGGTATGTTTTTTGCTCATATTTGCATCTCTATGTATCACCGGATTGTGGGAGAGGAGGGTTTGTGGTTTTGGTTTTGTTTTGTTGCTTGTTTTTGTTTTTACCAGGTGACAGCAGATTTCAGGGATTCATGAGTGTTCAAGGTCAGGTTGGATGGGACATTGAGCAACCTGATCTAGTAAAAGATGTCCCTGCCCGTGGCAGAGCACTGGACTAGGTGATCTTTAAAGGTCTCTTGCAACTCAGACCGTTCTATGATTTGAAATACTATTTTGATTCTACAAAACCACTCTCTTGAGAAAGAGGTGCTGTCTCTGTTAAAAAGGGAAGCATGGAGTGTTCTGGCTGCTGTTCCTGTCTTTCTCTGCCTGTAATGCAGAAATCCTAGCAAGGAGAGCACAAAAATAAGGAAAGAAAAAGATTAGGAAGGATAATAAGTACAGACCTACAGCTGATACGGCTTTTCTCTGGAGGGGGATTTCTCAGACAGGATTGCTGTTTAATCTGAATTCATGACCACCTCCTTTCTCACATAAGGAAAAGTTTTTCTGGTGTGCAAGTCCAAACACACAGCCTGCTTGTCCTGATCAGTAAATTTAGATGTCTGAGCTTCTGAAGCAAGAGTCTCCCCACTGGCTCCAGTTCTGGGGTAGCCCATGTTGATATGTATGTTTTAGCGATCCCTTCTTTCTGCTGGAAGAGATTTATTTTCTGGGATAATTGCTTCATCATGGGGTCAGGAGCTGTAAAATATGCCTGACTTCTTGGGAGACCAAGGTTTGCAGACAGGACAAGCCTGACCCCTGCCCTGTATGACGTGGAGTGCCCCTGTGCTGGCTGCTGCTTGAGACCCAAGCTATCATTGCTGTTGACTTCTACCAGGCTCTGGCAGCAGGTCTCCTGAACCAGATATTTGACTCAATGAGGTGCAGCAGTATGAGCGAGCAGTGCCTTTGTTCCTTCAAGATGGAGAAACGTGATCGTCTCATGGACTGGAGGAAGCATCAGAGGCTGCTTAGCGCATAGAAGAAGCACAAAAGGAGTGGCAGCAGAATCCACAGGAGCCAGTGCACTGTGAGGTGTCCATGGTGCCATGCCTCGCAGGGGCTGAGCGAGGACATGGGTCCCCCAGCCCTGGGGCTCAGGGCTGTCCTTCAGCCGCCACGGCTGTGCCGTGTGTGATGCACTGGGCTGAGAGCGGGGATGTGGCTCGTGGTGGATAAGAGAGGTGCTTAAGCCAGGAAGCAGACCATGAGCTCTGGTGTGGGGCTCCCTGCTGGAAGCAGGCAGATGGAGAGGTTTTCTTCAGGGGGCCAACAGTTTTGCATGATGGACTGCGCAGTGGCCAGGGAATATGCCTGGGTGTGTTAATTTTACTTGTGATCCGGTAAGATCTGGGCATTTGGATCCAAATTGTGCACGACATGCTTTCCTCTGTTTGATTTCAAGCCTGTGTTTCCTGTGGTGAAGGTTTTTGTGAAGAGAGCTGGATGCTATGATGTTGCTTAACTGTGGTGTTGTGGCTGCCCACGGTGCTGAAGAAGGTCAAGAGGAATAAATCAGTGTTAATTCTGTCGTCTCTGTGTTTTCTAGACCTGCCAGACCTGAAAATTAGGAGCAGGGATACTCAAAAACACTATAAATTAATTCGTTGTTCTTCTCATCTCGGATAACACCACCCTCTCCTAATGACTTGAAAGGACTTGTCCTCAAGGCTCCTCTTTCTTGTACTTTGATTATTCTAAACTGAAAAAATGTCTGTGGTTGAGAGGTGCAACAAGGACAAAGCTTCAGCTAAAAGCACGATGACTAAGAGAGATGAAGGCTGCGTGCTGAATGCAGGATCCAGTCAATGTGCCTTGATTTTGAATTGCTTAATGCTATTTGGCTGGATAAAATTTCACTTCATGGGCTTAATGAGCATTGAAACTTGTCTTTCTGAGAGATGCAAAACACACCCTTTCATCTTCCACCTCCTGTACACTGAGAGAGAGAAACCCAGTTGTAGCTTTTTTTCCCCTCTCTGCTCTTGGTCGTGCTAGTGGCGCTGCAATGTAAGTTTGGTTTGGGGGACTGCTAGTTGAGATACCTGTGGTCTGTCCTTCAAGCCACCGTCAGGACAGGGGAGAAATCCCCACAACTGCAAAAAGACAAAATTGTTTACTGATAAGTCATTTCACAGAATCATAGAATGGCTTAGGTTGGAAGGGACCTACGAAGGTCATCTAGTCCAACCCCCCCTGCAGTGAGCAGGGACATAACTGGATCAGGTTGCTCGGAGCCTTGTGAAGCCTCACCTTGAATATCTCCAGGGATGGGGCCTCAACTACTTCTGTGGGCAACCTGTTGCAGTGTTTCACTACCCTCATGGTAAAGAACTTATTCCTAATATCCAATCTAAATCTGCACTTCTCTAATTTAAAACCATTGTCCCTCGTCCTATCTCTACAGGCCTTTGTAAACAGTCCCTCTCCAGCCTTCCTGTAGGCCCCCTTCAGGTACTGGAAGGTCGCTATTAGGTCTTCCTGGAGCCTTCTCTTCTTCAGGCTGAACAACCCCAGCTCTCTCAGCCTGTCCTCGTAGGAGAGGTGTTCCAACCCGCTGATTATTTTCGTGGCCCTCCTCTGGACTCATTCTATCAGTCCATATCTTGTATTGAGGGCTCCAAAGCTGTACACAGTACTCCAAGTGAGGTCTGACCAGAGCAGAGGAGAGTGGCAGAATCACCTCTCTTGCTCTGCTGGTCACACTTGTTTTGATGCAGCCCAGGGTGTGGTTTGCCTTCTGGGCTGCAAGTGCACGCTGTCTGCTCGTGTCCAGCTTCTCATCCACCAGCACTCCCAAGTCCTTTTCCACAGGGCTGCTTTCTATCGCCTCATCCTCCAACCTGTATTGATGATGTGGATTGCTCCGACCAAGGTGCAGGACCCTGCATTTGGTCTTGTTGAACCTCATGAGGTTCACCTGGGATCACCTCTCCAGCTTGTCCAAGTCCTTCTGGATGACATCCCATGCCTCTGGCATATCGACAGCACCGCTCAGCATCATCTGCAAACTTGCTGATGGTGCACTCGATCCTACTGTCTGTATCATTGATAGAGATATTAAACAGTATGGGTCCCAGTATGGACTCTTGAGGGACACCACCTGTCACTGCTCTCCATCTGGACTTTGAACCATTGACCACTACCCTCTGGATGTGACCATCCAGCCTCTTCCTTATCCACAGAACAGTCCATCCATCAATCCACATCTCTCCAACTTGGCGAGTAGGATGTTGTGGGGGACTGTGTCAAAGGCCTTGCAGAAGTCCAGATAGATCACATCCATAGGTCGTCCCTTGTCCACTGACACAGTTACTTTGTCCTAGAAAGCCACTAGGTTGGTCAGGCAGGATTTGCCCTTAGTGAAGACATGCTGGCTGTCTTCAATCACCTCCCTGTCTTCCATGTGCCTTAGCATGTCTTCTAGGAGGATCTGTTCCATGATCTTCCCAGGCACAGAGGTGAGGCTGACAGGTCAGTAGTTAACCTTCTTCTGTTGGAAATTTCATTGCCCGTGAACCTGGATAAATACACCTTGGATCACCTGGGGTCTTCTCTTTCCTGATCTTTTTGTATTGTTTCTTTGGATCTGGAAATCTGTCTTGAGGTGGGAGCAGCCAGGATGGGTTCATGTGACTGGGGAGGCCCCGCCACTTACTCAGCTCCCAACAGCTCATAGATGAGCACCACGCCCGCAGGCTCAGCCACCAGCTGACAAGCAAAATTGCAGCAGAGACAGAGGCAGGAACTGAGTATTTTCTGCAGTTTCTCTTTGTTCCCAAAGTAGCATCTTTTCAAAAAAATTTCTTCCAGAAAGTTGTAAAACATTCGAATGGGGGTGGTAGAGTTTAGAAATCTTTTCTTGTTTAGCCTTCATTGACTCAACATTAGGTCAGTTGTCCAGATACCCTGGCAGGGATGAGGATCCCAAGGGCTAGGTCTGAACATTTACTTTTCATAGCTTTTTATAATGCCACCATCTGTCTCTGAAATGAAAAGTAAAAATATTGCTAGTCTGCATGCATCAAGTTGAAAGTGAAAGTAAAAAGGAATGTCACCTTGTTTTCTTTTTGTGGTGAAGGAAAAATGTTGGCTTTTATAATCAGAGCTGCGAGGTAGCCAGACCTAGCAAAGAAACATGTTTTCCTGCAGGTCAACATGCACAATATACATGAAATCTAATGTGCTTCTCTGTTACAGAAGGTTCAGATTGTTTTAGGGGAGAATCTTTTCCAGAGTCACTTATTTAGCATTTAGTAATCAACTTTCTTTTCTTTATTGAATTTCTTGCTTTATTTTATGGTTGTTCACTTGTACCTGATTTTGTATAGAGGTCAAAATGTTTTCCATTAAAATAAAAAGAAATAAACCTTTTGAGGAATTGTTCAGCTGAAATATATTTAATTTCTGTTTGTAATAGAAAGAGAAGTTTTGAACTGTTTTAATCAACATTGCTTAGCAACCTGCAGTTATTTTGTAGAGAAATGCAGAATTTTAATTAAAATGAACTGTTCTGGAATTCTCTTTTTGGCAACAATTTAACAGAGAGATGGTCAGTCTGTTTTACTCCATTTAAATCAGACTTTATTACAGAAGAGTAGAAGAAAGTGCTTCCTTCTTAACTGTGTACTTTTACTTCAGTAAAATTTAGCAAATATTTAAGATTAAGTGCCTTCTATGTTTAATTCTTATTTCTTCTGAAACTTTTTTTCCCCAAACAAAATAAGTGTATATAAAGCGAATTTTTAATTCTGTGGAAAAAAATCACTAAGACTAGAAAGTGGCCACATTTGTGTCAATATTAAATAAGTGAATGAATAAACGAAAGAATGAAATTAAGCAAGGTGACCCAAGTAAGGAGATGCTATTTAGCCTAAAATGTGCAGTAGTACACGTTGGTTGTCTGCCACTTTGTGTGTAGTATTAAATGGAAACTGTCTAGCCATGCTTTCCTTTCATTACATCAGACTTGAGGTCAGTGGCTGTGTGAGTGACCCACCAAAACTCTAAGGTTTTCAAAGGAGATGAGAACAGTTGCAAAAATTTGCACAGAATTCTGAGACTAGTGTCCCTGCTTGCTGATCATTGGACTTTATCTCCGGGTTCATGTATTTCCTGACTTGACGAGCCAGAGGTATGAGGATGAGGGCAGAATGAGTTCTGCCAGTTCCACATTTGGGCACCAGTCCTTTCCTTAACAGCAAGTGGGAGTATTGGTTTAGATAGGAGAGGCTGTTTCACGAATTTTGCCTGGACCATCATGGATCAGTTACAGAATTATCTTGCTTTTTCTTTTTGTGAGTTGGGTCTTGGGTTCTTTTCCTAGCTTTTCAGTGGAAAAGGTTATGTTCATGACCAGGCACCCATACCTCTCTTCTGAAATGGTGAATATAGAAATGGAAACGCAACTTACCACTCTTCAATAATATGATGAGTTTACATGGTTTGTGAAGTCAGCGTTCCTGCAGAGTACAAGTTTCTGATTAGAAATCAGTCATTGGTTTCTTTGAGGAGGTTATTCACAGGGCTAATTTGGATTAGAAACTTCTGTTAATGCTGCCTATATAACTTCCATTGTAGGCCACAGACTTGCAGAAATATAAGGAACCATTTCTTATCGTGCCTTCAGAGAAAGTAAAGCTAAGAAAGGGATAACTGCACAGCACATAAAATCAGAGTCCCTGTTACTCCCAGTGATTTGCTCAGAGTTCACAGGGATGTCATTTACTGTCATCAGATGAGACACAGTTACTGCACATGTTGCTCAAAGTATGTTGTGATGCTCTCAATAAGGTATTATCCTTACAAAGACTTATTGTTACTGTATCTTTCTGCTTGCAAAGATTCAAATGAATGATGCACAATGTCAATTCTTTGTTCAGATATGGCAGTGTGGAGGAAGTCTTGAGATCCATCCTTGCTCGCATGTAGGTCACGTATTCCCCAAACAAGCTCCATACTCACGGTCCAAAGCTTTGGCAAACAGTGTGCGTGCGGCTGAAGTCTGGATGGATGAATATAAAGAAATTTATTACCATCGAAACCCACATGCTCGCCTGGTGAGTTCAAGTCCATTTTTCAATGAAATAACTATTAATTTAGCTAATTCTTAGCATGAAGTGCTTTCTATGTTTACTTCTTATTTCTTCTGAAACTTTTTTTTCTCCAAACATAAAAGAAGTGTATATATAGTAAATTTTTAATTCTGTGGAAAAAATCACAATTTCCTTGAGACTAGAAGGTGACCACATTTGTGTCAATATTAAATGAATGAATGAAAGAATGAAGTTAAGCAAGGTGACCCAAGTAAGGAGGAGTTGTTTAGCCTAAAATGTGCACTTGTATGAAAAAGCTGATACACAATTCTATAAATAAAGAATTACAGGAGAGATACACAGTTAATGAATGCTAATCAACAAGGTTCAAGGGATAGTAGATCTTTAAGTGAATAGCATGGTAATAATCTTTAGCAAAATTAGCTGTCTTGTGATAATTGTGAATCTTTGGACTGATGTAAGACAAAATGGATTTTTCTGTTTGATTCACTGCTGCAGAGCACCTGATTTAAAAAAAAAACAAAAAAACAAACCAAAACAACCAGAACAGCACAAGATGAACCAAAATCAATATTGCAAAGATTAAATGAGATCAGTCCTGTGAACTTATATGAAAATTTTAATAAAATATTTAAAGTATCAGTTCTCTTTCTTTTTTTTTTTTTTAAGGTAAGATTTTTATTTTCCATTGGGAATCAAATACAAGATTGTAAATTTTTCAGGAGATAAATGCTTTGATACTGAGTAGGTCAGAACAGTAAAGCAGCGTGAAAATGTATAGCTTGGATATATTTATCATGAAGGGCCTGTAGGCTGGAAGAAAATAACACTGGCACATCCTCACAATGTCTAGAAATTGCTTGTATGAACCTCTGGCACGAAGTCCAACATTCGAGGCTAAAAGAAATCACACTCTGCTGTTGCTTGTTTCTGGAGGCGCTTGATCTCCTCAGGCACTTCTCTTTGCACAGAAAGTTTTGTGGGTGCCCGCTTTCTGGTTTTGCGTGTGGGGAGAGCTACCTTGCAGTGAGCTGCTGGGCACCCACCTCTGGCTGCACAGGACTGGAGATTAGGGACCAGGCAGATGGGCAGGGAGCTCCCCACACGTTTGAGTGGCCAACCCCAACAGACGTGCTGGGGGAAAAAGCACTCTTGAAACCATTAGGCTTTGAAAAGATATGCTGGAGGACACTGGGGAAGCTGAATTTAGTTAGCTTCCATCCCGTGTTCCTTTGGATTAAACTGAGTAATTAGATTATTATAGTCTATGCATTTGTGATAATTGTTTTACTTGAACGTCATAAAAGCCATTTAGGTTTTATTATTAGAGTCTGACTTTGAGAAATATGGGATTTGCGTATCTGAAGAAGGGAGCTCACGGGCAATGCCAGGCTAGTTCTGTTTGTCATATGCAAAGAAAAAGCAACAATAAATGCTGACATTTTTTCTTGTAACGTTCTGGGGTAGCTGGTGTCTGTGACCACAAAACTTGAACTTTAAAGGCTATTTGCGTGTTACAGTGGCTGTGAGCTGAGACTCCTGCGGTTTTTGCACGTACCAAAGCTGCCGCCGGTGCACCCTGATTTCCATAATACTCCGTGCACCACTTGTTGCAGTGGTTGAGTTCAGACCCTCTTACTTCACCTAAGCCACATGTTCAGTTCCATAGCATAATGGAAAAATGACTGATGCTATGGTTGCAGAATTTGGTTCCATAAAGTTTCGCTTCGAGATTAATGTTCAGACCTCAGAGCTAATGTGTCGTGCTGTTTGTTTATTCAAGCAGGCATCTCTGCCTCTGCTTTACAACTGCTTTGTGTTTTCAGTGATATTTCCACAGCTTTGAGAAATGCAAATATATTTGTGGTTTGATGAAAGAGTGTGTCAAGTGACCTGTAAAAATCTGGGAGCTGCAAACAGTACCTCATGCTTGACTGTCTGAAGTCCCTAGTCAATATAAAGATAGTTTTGAAGACAGACATGAAAAGATGTGAACTCTGCTCCAGTCTATAGACAGGGAAAAGTCTGCAGTGAAAGCTTTTCTCTGGAGGTTTAAGATTTCATATTCCTCACTCCCCAGAACTGTGAAGTTCAAAGGAAACGTTAGCAGATTTTACAAATTTCATCAGTTAAATATAAAACTGTCTGTACAGGTAACTTGTAAGTGGATGGTAGAGTAATTTAAAATTCTCAAGATTCATTCAGTGCTTCTGAAATTCTCAATTATCAAGCTAAAGGAAGTTTTATTTTCCAATAAGTCTTCTCAGTTCTCAGCAATCTGTATTCAGGGACTTCCTTACTTGTGGATTTGAGGCGTTTTCTCAGACAAACTGCCTTCTAAAATATTTTAAAGTTTTACATGCACTGTTCTAGTTCTTTTTTGTCAACATTTAACAAGTGTAAGGGTAAAGAAATCAAATGCAGCACCCAAACATGAAGATTTTTCCTGGCTAGAAGTCCTACTCATCACTTTAGCATACGATTCCTAATAATGTATGTATACAGATAATTTAAAAGAGAGCATCTGTTCTGGTTGAGGTATTTTTTTTTATAGCTTTTTTTTTCTTTTCCTGTTTTCTTTTTTCTTTTTTTTTTTTTTTTTCAGGAGCCATATGGAGATGTGACAGAAAGGAGACTCCTTCGAGAGAAGCTGAAATGTAAGGACTTCAAATGGTTCTTGGAGAATGTCTACCCAGAGCTTCACGTACCTGAGGACAGACCAGGCTTCTTTGGAATGGTACGTGGCTGCTGAGAAGGGGCGTCCTCACAGTTCCCTGACCTCTCCTACTATCTCAGCATGAAGGTATTTTTATACCAAAATCAGTTTGGGATTTTGGTAGAATTGAGTTAGAACTGGTATGCTTTAAAATGTGGTTTCCATCAGAATCTTTATTCTAGAGAATGCTGTTTATGAAATCTGTGAGAGAGTAGGAGAACAGGTAATGTTGCCATGAATTACACCTTCCAAGTGACATTTTGGGAATGTTAAAGGCAGCAGAGGATGACATTTTTTATTTCTTGAAATGTTGCATAGCCAAACAAGAGAGCACCGAAGCATTTTAGTTTTCAGTTGTCAACTTGAAAATAGTGTGCTTTGAAACATGTATTTGCACGTTTTATCTGATGAAAACTACGATGCTCTGGTGATGGGAAAGAGAGTTAGTACTATGTGCTCCCAGATCGTACAGGATTCTGCACATCAAAAACATGTCAGTTTTTCATCTGGAGATCACTTTAGACCAGCACAGATTCAGAAGCAATTTTCATTGGTACAATATCAGAATCTTCTCCTTTTTTAAGAGTCAACAACTTCATATGCTGCATGCATCTTTTTAAGTAAATATAACTTCTAGCTCCATGTGTATCACATGACAGTAATCTCATTTAAATAGGATGAAGGCAGAGATGATGCAGCAAATACCTGTTTCCTCTGAAAAATCAGCAGATACCTGCTGCATGGCTTGGTAGAAAGACAAGACTGCACCTTTCTGCCAGGCAGAGGTGTAGAAAATACCTTTGTGATTACCAGTGCCGTGTTGACTTAGAAGTGTTTTTGCTGGTAACTTGATCACTTTGCAGATCTAGCTGAGCTGCGTTCATTCCCACACGGCTGCTTCACATCCAGTCCCAAGCACAACAGTCGTGTCTTCCTGCCATCTGCGCTTCAGTTACTCAGTAACTGGATCACCTTCAGGGGAGGAAAAAACCTGACCACTGTGGGTGTACAAACGTACAGGAACCAAGTGTCCCTGCAGTCCTCCCTTTGTTACCTGTTGAACATAAAGGACCCTAGTGTGGAAATGCTGCGATTTCCCACAGGGAGCTGTATGTCCTCCAGGGAGCTGTGGTAGCTGTGGTAGCGAGCACATCAGTTAGCAGCAAAGCCCTTGGGAGCCTCTGAGGGAGTAGCCACCCTCCTCTGTTTGTCTTGGAGCTTGCACTTGAGTTGGTATCTCTGTGTGATCTCTGGCATGAAAGGTAACATCCACCATTATCCAGTACCTTGAACAGACCCCAGTGCTTTGGTTTTTGTTGTTTTGTGCTGGATTGCTGTCTGACAAGGTCAGAGACAGTTGAAGCTATATGATCTTACAAGACTTGCCTTCCAGGAGCATTTCAGTCACCTTATTCTCCCGTCCACCTCCATCCCTCATACTCCAGAAGAAAGCCTAGACTGGTGGTGGTGATACCACTTCAACCTCCTAGGGAGGGGAAGGGATTTGTGCACTTTCTTTCACCATTCAACTGCATGTGCCATCCTCAGGAAAGATGTTCACAATACCTAGAAATAGTAATTCTTGTTCAGAGCTGTTTGAGGTATCTACAGTGTAATTTAGGTGTGCTGAATATATTCTCGAAAAACAATTCTTAAATGCTGTCATCTAGTTGTGAGTGTAATAAGAATACACCTTTTTTTTTGGCAGCAAGAATTTAAAATGTGACTAAAGTACAGTTATACTCTAAGTGACAGTGCAAAAATGACACCTACTGATTTGTGGATATTGAATCCCATCTGCTAACTTCAATGAATCATTGATCGTGTTCTTTACTCCTGCCTTAGCCGTGTAGTGCTTTTCTGGTTCACAAAAAATACTGTGTTTAAAAGCGCTGGCTTTGTTAACAGCTCAGCTTACTGTGAGGTTATTTAATTGTTCGAGGAGATTGCAAAGGGATATGGAGCTTTCTCCCTCCCTTGAAAATCTTTACGCTGAAGTTGTAAGAATAGATCAGCCATATGTTATTGAAACAAATGCAGGCATTATTGAGCAATACTCAGTGCCGTACAGGTAATTAGACAATTGTGCTAGAACTTTTCTCCTGATACAAAGATAAATTTCTTCTGTCTATACTGAGGTTGGTTGTCTAAAAGGTTAGCTGCCTAAAACTTTGTTTAGACATACAGAATTTTGAATATTTTTTGCCTAAGCCCAAGGCCTAGAAATAAGAGAAATACATCACTTTATACCAAAATCATGTAACATCAGTAAATCTGGAATGCCACAATGCTGACTTCATTCACTACTCTGACCAAAATCATACTTTGAGAAGGGGTACTATCAAAATTGTGAGTGTTCTCACTAATAAAATGTTTGTGCTTTTTTAATTTAAGTCAGATTTTTCCATACAAGTTGCAATACTGGAACAGTGGAGTGAAGTTCAAAATGTAAAATTTCAAACATTAAAGCTACAGAGGCCATTATGAGATGAAATTTTTGAAAAATATTTGAATTTCTGTATGAGATAGCAGCATTACATAGGAAGATAACTTCATGGACGACTGGAATCGCCGCAACTTCAAAGGCTGTTCCATTTTTTTGCATAGCATCTTTGTAGGAGCACATCGTAAATACCTATTCACTATTTTAATGAAAGAGTAAAGAAAATTTGGAGAAGTTAATCCGATTTCCCATCTGAGCTCCCAGTATTATTTGTGCACTGGCATATTAAAGCAAGGTGAACTAGAAGCTCCTAGGGCTCTGAGTGAGAGTGCATTAAATTCCTTCTTAGGGCACCTCAGCTGCCAGGGTAAGGGCATAGGCATGGTCTGTCGTATATCTATAGATATAAGGAAGAATTTTTTTTACAGTGAAGATGGTAATGCACTGGAACTGGTGCTCAAGGTCAGGTTGGATGGGGCTTTGAGCAACGTTATGTAATGGAAGATGTCCCTGCCTGTGGCAGGGGGGATTTGACTAGCTGATCTTTAAAGGTCCCTTCGAGCTCAAACCATTCTGTGGTTCTATGATTCTATCTCCTGGCTTGACTCAAGCAGCTGTCATTTTTAAGCCATAGAATGCCTTTGGAACTTTGTGTGGGACATGAACTAAACATGTTGATGTTTTTTGGTTTCGTTTTGGTTTTTGGTGCCTTTTTTGGAGTGAGGAGTGAAGTTGGTAGGCATTTAGTGGGTTAAAATAATATGCACTGTGTCTGGAAACACTGATCCCCTTTAGGACCTTGTGTAGAGCACTGATGCTTCTGTTTTTCTGGTGTAGCAGCTGATTTGGCCATCCTTGAATATGCATTTACCAGCGTGTTGTACTTGTGCTTCAGCAGATGTGAGATCTTAAGAAGACCGGAACTGAACCCCAGGTCTGCGCGCTGTGCAGATTGCCCATCTAGATAGACTGCTCCCTGCCCAGCTAGGCCTGCTCCCAGATCTTACCTGCCCAGGGGGAGGGATGGTGTGGGCACCACTAGGGACTTTATCTTGTCTTTAATATTAGTGATGTCACTTTGTTGTATTGTGCAGCTAGGTGAGGACAGGGGACCTGGGCAGTGCTGTCAGCTCTTCATGTTGTTGGTGACTGTAGAAGTGCACGGCTGCAAGGCAAGGGAATAGTCAATGTACCTGAGAGGGGAGAGGAACCTTAAGTATAGCTGGTGTGCAGGGTGCCTATCTGAGAATAAACATCATGGTCAGTTGGTGGATTTGGCTTTTAACTTGGCATCCAGATTGCTTTTAAAAGACAATGTTGACAGAAAAAACAGGATTTTATCTCTCCTTTTCTGTAAGTCTGACCACTGGGCAGTGAGACCATATTATGTGCTTGCTCATAGAAGAAGTTTTTCTCTGTTCTTAGATTCTAGTTATCTTTCTTCCAGCTGAATGTGAAGCAAATAAGCTGATAGATGTCTGTTGTGGCTGTCTAACCAATGGCTCTTTTTATCGACTGTGATGGCTGAACCAGTTCAGAGACAAAAACTCGAATTTTTCTGTTGGCAACTTCTTTCTCCATTTTCCCCAAGACTTTCTTGTCTTCAATGAATTTCTAAGTGCTTAGTCATTATTTTATTTTAATTTAAACCAGTTATAACCTTAAAAAAATAATTTAAAAAAAAATCAGGAGGAAATATTTTAAGCCTTTACAAATATGAAGATATTTGTTTTGCTGTGACATGAAAGAGATCATTTCATAAATTATCTAAATAACACATGATATATATGGACAGGCTTACAGAAGAAGAGATTTTAGCAATCTGGCTTAAGTTATGTAATCAAAAAGACTATTACATGTCTGGTGTTAAATATTTCTGAGATATCAGGCTCCAAAACAGCCTCCTCTATGGTATACCTCAAAAACTGCATTCTGATAGAATTTGTGGAGCTGCCACTTGAGATCGAATAACCCAAGATTATGGCTGACTAGATGTGGCAATCTAGTGCTCATCATAGGAAAATATGCAGCACTCAATGGGCTGTGCAGCCTGTGAAAGGTTGAGAGACTTTTTAAAGAAATTGGGAGAAATTAAAACGTTTGATATTAATCTCAAGTGGACACACAATCAGTTTGAGATATGTGCTTGTGTGTTCTCGAGCCTCCCAGAGGGAGGCTGGGGTGAGCACCTGAATTCCATCAACGATGTCTCATCATCCATTCCTTCAAAGGATCTTAGTCATCAGTGTTGCCTACACATTTCAGCATTGCATTTCAGTTAACACAAATATTTACAATTTTTTTTTTCCAAAAATGGTGATATGAAAGTGGCATACACTCAGTAAAATCATTCCCCGTGACTGCTCAGATTACCTCTGAGGTAAAAGCTTATGCCTGGCCTGGTCTGTACCATGAAGCTGTTGGCTTGCTACAAATTCAGATGTTGCTGCGTTCCACAGCAGCATCTGCCCGTAACTACCACTAATGCAGCAGTGCCACTGTGGCAGAATAAAGAGGATTCTGGTCTGTTTTGTGGATGAAGAGAAAGGTTGGCTGTGCTCCACTGGCTGTGATTATCAACTAATGTAATGAAGTTTTAATATCAAAAATCTGTTGTTGATGCTTTGCTTACAGTTACGTGAAATGGATTTTTTTCTTTAAAAAGCCCCCAAACCCAAAGAATTATTTACAAAGTGCCATCTGTGTTGTGTCATTATATACAAGTGTCCAGATGTTAGGAAACAAGGGATTTAAATTTCTCCAAGCAGTAAGGGATAAAGGTCTGAGGTGAATATCTCAATAGCTGCTGTTTATTACCCATCGCAGCCCCCAAACAGAGTGATAATTAAATGGCCATGTAGAGTACACCTGCACCAGAGCTGTAGGAGGCACACCTTGGAGAAAGATGCAGCCGGTAATCCTGCATGGGCAGAAACTTTTTAGATCTGTACTATGTGTTTTAATGGCAAGGTGATCAACATCTTTTCTTGCTTCTGTTTCTCTAACGCAGCATTCTGCAAAAGAATTAAGGTAAGTAATGGAAAAAATTTTGTTCTTCTTGCATGATTTGTTTAGGGTGGATATGGGAACAAGCATAGCTTCAGAAATGAATGGATGATTACTGTTTTGATAGAGGTGTTCAGGTAAAAGGATGTGTATTCTCATTTAACAGGAGAAAAGTATTGCTTTCACAAATTCTCCAATAATGTTTTTCTGCCTTGGAACAGAGGGTGGATATTTTTTTTTATTTTTTTTTTTTTTTCATAAATGGTGCTGCGATCAGATTTTCAAATCTGGCTATTTTCAAATCTTTGTTATTTCAGGTCATTTAACAACTTAGTATGCACTATTCCCACAAATTAGGTCTTGAATTTCTATTAGTCTTCCTGTTGAAGTGTGGGTATAAAAGAATATTTACTGATGTTTGATAAAACAATCTAGAAGAACCAGGTTGAAGTACAGACCATATATGCTTAGGAATATGTCTGTTCATATCACAAGCATTTATGCATGAAAGAGAAAACATACTTGGTAGAATCCTGGAAGTACTGGCTCAGTTTTAAACCATCGAAAATGAAGCTTAAGTCAGTAATCTTTTACACAGTTTTTATTTAGTTTTATTTAGTTGTCTGTAGCCACAAAAACGATCATGTGCTTCAGGACATGCCAAGGGCTGACAGCAAAGAGCACACGCTCCAAGCAGTAGCAAAGGTGTTGGGTTGTCTGGAAGGGCACCATGGATAAGAGCTTTGCTGTGTTTATCTTCCCCTGGAGCCAATAAACAGGCAGGCAAAGTTTTATGTTATTAAGCATACTAATGAGATACCCTCTGATCCTCATGATAACCACTGTTGACAACCAAAACTGATTTGTTTTTAGAGCTACAATTACCAATTTTAAGTGGCTATGACTTTAAGTTGGCATGTCGAGATGGAGAATGTAGAAACATGAGGAGTTTGTTTGGTTTGTATAATTCCGTGGTAATGCTAAAATTCATCTGTAAAAGACACTTTTCTTTCCTGGTTTTCTAAGTGTAATTCTTACCTAGTGTTACAAAAGTAAACAAAATGTCTTCTTTTGACAGCTCAAGGAGGGGTGCAGTGATCTAGTGCATTCCTATCTAACCAAGCAGTGCTTTCTGTAGAAAAAGTGCCCAGGGGGTTTCTTTTGCTTCTCCTAAACCTGGGCGCTAAAACTAAGAATGAATGTTGTGGTACACTAAGCACTAGTTTATCCTGTACTGAGAAATTATACCAAACGCATAGTGGAAACGTGTTCAGACGGAAATTAAGATGCAAAGCCTCATAGCCCCAGCAGCCCTACAAGGGGCCCCAAGCCGCGGTGGCTTGGTGGTCCTCCCCAGAACCACAGCGTATTGCTGTTGCCTTGGGCCAGCAGCCCAGGCACGCTGAGTGCCGAGAGCTCGACTGTCTTTTAGCGGGAGTTGGCACAAAGCAGTGGAAAGAAGACGTTGGGTAGCAAAAAGAGTAGAAGCTGGGAAAGTAAAATATATGGAGAACACAAGTATTTAATTTTTCAGCTTGTGTGGTTTGCTCTGTGGTGGGTTTGGGTCCTGTGGGGTTTATCTTCTTTGGTTGTTTTTAGCCTTCTGCAATCCCTTCATTGTCCATTCATTCTCTAGATTAAGAACTGAGGATACAATTATGACTAGGGAAAAGCGGTGAAATTACACCTTGCTGAAGTAACTCTTTGGAGATTTACTCTGCTTATTCTTTTTGTCTGCGATACAATTGTACTCAGTAATGGGGGTATTCAGCTCGAACCTGTGTTTACAGAACCTGTTTTGCTCTGTGTTTGGTTTAAATGGTTAGTACTAGGAGTCAGTAATTGTCATGGCATTGTTTAACTTATTTTCAGTTTCTTTTGCCTCTTGAATACTTAAATGCAAATCCTTGTTAACTAACCTGATGTTTTAAAATCAGGTAATTTGTTATTTGAAAATTTAATCTAAAAGTTATGCATCTATTGTGTCAGAGATTGGTAATACTAGTAAAGAATGTTTAATTTCACACCTCTTGTCTCTTTCCAAAGATATATCTTACCTGCTTTAATGATTTCTGGTTTTATAATCTGTCTGCTTGTTCAACTTCAAGGAGGTACTGGACTCCTTTCCAGAACAAATTCTTCTAACATCTCCCATTTGACAAACTGAGAAAAGTATGTAATTTTGTTTACATATGAAAATTGAAGAAGTAGATCCTAGGAGGGGGGAAAGAATTCATGGCAGAATCTTTTGTTCTGCATAAGTTGCAGCCTTGTTGGCTTTCAACACAACTTTTCATAGTTCCTACCTTCCTTATTTGCAAATACACTGGCACATGGTGTCATTCCTAGGGGAAGCCATTGTGTCTGGCTGCTTCAATGCCCAGACGGTCCCAAATGTTTTATTTCACATTAGTCAGAGAGATATTGCCATTGTATCCATTTAATCTATTGCAGTTAATTTGCACCAGCTCCAGGATATAAGCATCACAGCCCAGCAAGATGGGTGTAAACTGACTACAGTCTATCTTCCTTACTTTAGATTAATACTTTAAAATATTCTTTCATTTTGATTAGCTGCAGAATAGAGGAATGGCAAACTTCTGCTTTGATTATAACCCTACAAATGAACATCAAGTAACTGGACACCGGATCATACTGTACCCATGTCATGGCATGGGACAAAATCAGGTAAGACACATGGTTTATTTTCATTTTGACTAACACTATGCTTGCAATGTTAAAAAAGTATGGTAAAGGCATTGCAGTAGGGCTGAGAAGGTGATCTTAGATCTAATTTTGACTCTTGCACTGAATACATTTAATTTTATGTGTCTTCAGATCAGATTTTCTTCATTCTGAAGATGTGTCTACCCAGACCAGGGAACTCATGCATACCTTAATTATGCCTTTCCACAGAGCTCATTAGCACAGCAGTGCAGCTAAGGTGCTAATAGGCCAGTGTTCACTCATCTCCAGTTGGTCTTGGCCAGACCAGCACATCTCTGAGCTTTTATCTGTCCAAGTCTCCAAAGCCCTTAATAACATTGCAAACCTCACCTAGTTCTGCCTGTGTCTTGTCATCATGCCTCTTCCTCTTGGTGCTTGGCTAACTGGGCAAGTAGTTTTGGATGGCATCTTTTCCTGTACTCCACTCTACAGAAATGTCTTCCTGGGCTCAGACTCCGGAATCCTGGAGAGCAGGGATCCAGGGATCCTGGAGAGCAGAGAGCAGACTCTGACACCTGCATTCTTGCTCTCTTGATTTTAGCTTCTGAAGTTGAAAACTCTTGCTGGTGTCCTTCTCCATGCTGATCACAACCATGTTCAGCAGTGGTTAGTTACGATACCCATAAAGCTCTCTGTGGAATGCCCTGATGAATGTGTTGTGGCGCACTGTGTGCCAGGCTACAACAGCTGTTTTGCAAGGTTTTGAGTGGCCACCTTCTAGAATGAGGATTTAGTGTTCGATGAGTGGCATGAAACATGCACTTGCCTATCTGGCTTGATTTTTGGCTTCTAACTCACATTAGACTATGTGGCATGCCCCTTTGTGGGAAGGGGGGGAGAAATATGTAGTCTTCTTGAGAGTAAGTGCGTAACCATGTGACAGTTTGGGTGGTTTGACTGTTCTGGGTTTTTTGATGAAATTAATCCAAACATTCAGTTAGGAAAGGAAAAACAAGTTTGGGAAAGAACCAGAGATGTGACAGATAAGCAGCATATCCGTTATCTCTCTGAACTCTGTTTTCAAAAAAACATAAAAGCTTGAGGACTGAAAAACAAGTCTGTATTGAGGAGAAAGCTTCTAATATGAACTGTGTTTTAAATAAGAAAAGGGAAACAAACAACAGTCTGAGCACTGTGCTTCAGATCCTGAAAAGAAGTAGATTTGTTCCTAATAGTAAGTTTATTGCCTTAAGTATTAGAATTATTATTTAGTATTATTTATTAGTTTATGACTTAGCTTTCCTAATGTTTCTGTCGTGGAGGCCAAGATGCAGGAGAGGACAGGAGGAAAATCTTGCTTCTTAAAAGCCAAAGGATCTCGATACCAACAGATATATGTCAAGCACACTAAGCCACGTCACACCACCACATTTTACTCCCTCCATTCAGCTCCATGCCCAAGCTAAGCATACTTCTTCTATACATACTTCCGTACACGTAGGTAGAAGATAAATTAATAATCAGATAACCCAGTTAAGCTACTTCCTTATGAGGATGAGTTGACTGCTTTTGTAGATTCAGAAGTATTTCATGTATGGGAATTACAATTCAGAGATGAATTGTCATGAGCTGACACTTTCACAGTCGTCCTTTGTGTAGCTCGTACTAAAAGATGACCTGAATTTACTGTGAAGATACCGCCTCACGGGACATTAATGCTGTGACATCTGTGCTGATGGTGGGATGCAGGAGTATACCTGCGGTGGCTGGCAGGCAGCAGCCTGAGAGCAGGGATGCGCTCGGAGCTGCGCACTTACTGCTCCCTCTGCTGGCATCCAGGCTGCCAGAGGAAGGAGAAATGGGGCAACTACCTGTCTGCAGTATAAACTGGGAAAAGAAAACATAAGATGATACAAGCAAGCTGCAGAGCCTGAGGAGGGAAGGCCAAACACAAGAAATGGGCAAAACAACGTTAGTGAAACGAGCACGAGGCAGAGGTGGGCTGCCAGGAGCCAGGGAAAGGGGGCCACGGTGACAGAGGACAGAAGTTTGGGACAGAGGGAGGGCAACAGGCAAGGAACAGGGCATGTGTGGTAGGGAAAGGAGTAGTTAGGAGCTACAGAATGGGAGCATGAAACGGGCAGAATCACTGGAGAGCCGTTTAGTGGAAAGGGACAGGAGGACTGAATGTGGGAGCAGAGATTCCAGCTGGCAAATGGGGGCTTGAGTAGGGGTGACAGGTAGTAGTTGGAAGAGAAGTGGAAAACAGGAAGACCTGCATGTAGAGGAACAGAGGGAAGCTAAAATAAGACAAGATGTAGAATCACAAGTGAGATGGGAAAGGGAAATCAGGATTGTTGAACTTGTACCTCCTTTTTCTGACTCACAAGGAGTTGTGAAACCTACCAGCAGAACACTGCTCTCCATTTCCTTCCTGTCCCTCTGCCCTTTTGACAGTCGCTCTTAAAAGGTTCACCAGGCTGTTCCTGGGGGTGTGAATTCTTTACCTCAGTTGGCAGGTAACAGTGGCAGGACCAAACCAGTCAAATCTCCCACATATACGTCCACCTCTGTCAGCTGATGCAATTGATGGTGACAAGGTTGATCATCCTCTAGTTGTATCAACACTAAGGAGAGCAAGGCACTTCACCATGGAGTTTCACAGGTGTTTGCTGACAACAGGCAGTACTTAACTTCTGTTTTGTCCTTGGAAGGGAATCTGCCATCCTGACTCCAAGCTCTTCTGCCTGCTGTCTTCCTATCTGCTCTCATCACTCAACTCACTACCTATATATTTCAGCAGCAAACCCTCATTGCCAAGCTTTGCTCCAGTCCTCTGTCCTCCACCCTATGTCACAGGCAGCCCCAATTTCTCCATTCCATGCTATTTAATACTTTCTTTTCCATGCTGGCTGGCCTCCAGTCTTTCTCTAATGCCTTTGCTCTGTTTCTTATTTCACTTACTTCTCCCCTCAGTTACTGACCACACTAGGTTGCATCTTGCTCCTTTTCATGTGGCTTTCTTCTTTCCTGGCTAACTCCCATTTTCAATAGTCTAGTCTTCTGCTTCTCATCCCTTCCTCCAGTTGCAGAATTTCTTCCACCATTCATCACTTTCTTCCTGAAATAGTACTCCCTACTGCACATTCACACTGTCTTATGATACAAGGGAATGAAGTTTATTCTCCAGAGTACGTCTCAGTAAAGTTATTCTCCAGAAACATCTTCCTAGAATTTAACGTTAATGAAGGTTAATTAGGTCGGCCATGTGTGTCTTACACTCCCATACGCCCATCCTCTGGCATGATGTGCTGGTGGCCGGTGATTCTTTATGTAGGGGACAATTGCAAAAGCTCTTTTCCCTGGAAGCAGTTCTTCACTTAAACTGACCTCTGAATATCTGTGCGCACTGTGCTGAGAGGAGATAGCTCTGTGCTCTCGATAATTTATGAAGTCCAACAACACCTGCTCCCATTTAACATCTCAGTAAGTAAAACCACTCTCAGAAAACTAAGGGCCCTGATAATTTGTTCCTATTTTTCCGTGAATACTTGGCCTAAATGAGGCGCTTTCCTTTAGTCCTCTCGAGTTGCTTTTGTGTGAGCAGTAAGAAAGCTAACTGTGGGTTGTTTAAAATTAGGAAGTTCATTATAGCAAGAAGGTGAGGATGCAACTGCAGTGATAGGAGCTGAGTATATACAGAAGAGAGGCAGAAAATACGCAAAACACTGGCTACTCAGTGCTTGCGCCTCAGGCTGCTGATGTCTTGTGGCAGTGTCTGCCCCAGTAGAGGAGAATGAAAGGCTTTCAAATTCTAACACCAACAAAGCCCATTGCCCTTCTTGGTACATCTGGGAAGCAGTACAGAGGGCACCAATGTGTGATGGCAGGAAGCTGATCTGATGTAACAAGAGGATGGGAAACCACTGAGCAGTCTGCTTTGTCTAACAGTACCCCCCCAATATTCCCATTTGCAGCTGATAGATTTGAGGCAAATAGGGGGAGGCAAACAGAGAGCTTAGCAAAGTCCTCAGGTTTTCTCTGAAAGGGGTATCAGACCTGTTAACCTCACTGCTAGTTCCCCTGCCCAGAAAGTACCTATCAAGTGCAAACTTCTTCCTGCATGCAGAAGAGTGGTACCCAGGCACAGAGAGGGATGAGAGTGTGTTTCAGGGTCTGGTGAGATAGTCAAAATCTGCCTCCATTCCTTGTACCGCAGAGCACTGATGCAGCCAGAGTGTATCCCGTAGATCGCCCAGAAGCGGTAGGCACTAGGTAAAAGGCCTCATCAGGTTTCTCAGTAGCACTTAAGGGAATCTGCTGGTTCTCTGAAGGAAAGAAATGCAGTAAGGCTAGGCCATGGATCAGTTTGAAAATGCTTCCTTCCTGCCCACAGAACCCACTGAGCAAGGAAGAAGCACCAAAAAACACTTCACTGTTTGAGGAGCAAGAGATTTACCTCATATATTACTGAAGCTTGGAAAAGCCTGAAGCCTAAAGTGTTTACTTCATTTGAAAAAGTATTGGGTAAAGAACTGTATAATATTCATGGGACAAGGAGGCAGGAGTGCTTGGTTGCTGATACTGTAGCCCCAAGCCTTAATATTATCCAGAAATTAACAATTTTACTTGCTCCTTTCCTCCAAAATCTGATGCAAGTCCTTGGGAGGCTGTTCAGGAAGGATGCCAGTAGTAGGGAGCACTCTGACCTGGTAGCTGTTCCGTCTACTCTTGATGCATCTGCTACAATCAGCAGTTTGCAGGCTTTCACTGATACTGAATACAAATTGCTAAAAAAAGAAAATTATATCTTTTAAAGCCTTGCTCATTAGTAGATTTATATGTGACCTTGTAAAAGTGGCAGCTGTAGAAAAGTGTCAATCCAGACACAAGTGAGCAGGAGTGAAGCTTTTTCTTTATTCATGAGCCACAGGCTTAAAATGAGTGCCCGTCCAGGTCAATTTGGTGCCCAAAGTAGCAGGCTTTCCATGTGCCGATCGGATACTGAACCTGGGGAATAAAGCCTGAAGGCCAGTAAATATCCCTGCCTACTAGGGCTGGGGGGTTGGGGATAAAATTAAAAAACAAAATCAGAGTCTCCTGGGTTAGTTCTCCAGGTTAGTTCTAGGGGAGTCTCTTGCATCACTTCTCAAAGAAAAGCCGTGTGGCTCCTCAAGCTGATGCAGAGGACAGCAGTGGTCTCTGTACATCTGTAACAGCCACCTTGGCAGAGAAATTCCTAGTGGTGATAAAAGGAGGGGTAGGTTTTGTGAAACAACTACCATCAGCATAGTCTAGATCAGGGCTTACACCTGAAAGTGGGTGACTGCAGAATTTGTAATCGCATGGTCCTGTTTACTTTAGAACTTCATTTCCAGTTTCTCTTTCAAGGTTCATTAGCCTTGGTGGTTGCTAAGAATGGTTTTGTGGTAAGTTCAAGTATATACAACATTGCTGAATTGGTATAGCCCCCTTCCATGGCCTTACAGTCTCTTTCTCCAGGGATGAAACAAAAGAAAAGAGGATTCTTTCTGTCTCTCTTCCTTTTACTGTTTTCCACTAATGCAGCTATGCTATTGATAACAAGCAATTTTCTGATGTGTATAAAACTTTCCTCTATTGAGTATAATCTAAATCAGATCTAAACACGCATCCGTGCACTATGGTTGTCTAAATTATTTACAAGCAGGCTAAATACAAACAGCTCTCAAAACGCTGCCGCTCTTTAATGAAGTCCAAAATTTGGCAAATGTCCATAATAAATATAAAAATTTTAAGGAAGTCTTCAACCACAGTTGCTACAGAAGCCAAGATATTTTAGACCATGTTCAGAACATCTCTGTAGAATCTTGTACAACAAGCAAAGCTGGTAAATTGTCTTTAAATAAAGCTCTGTTCGTGTTTAAAGGCAGCTGTAGCTGATTTCCTTGAAATAATATCTTTAAAAGTTATATAATAAAATGCTTATCACCATGCATCCTGAGTGCTTTGTAACTGGAAATGAACTTTGACCAAACTTCATTTGAACTATGTGCAGTGAGCAACTCCTTAATTAAAAGTAATGTTGTTTTGTGACAGCAGAATTGTGAAGACATAATGTCAGACTATGAACTGTTTTCTTTCCTGTGTGAAAGTAGAATATTGCAGTCAAATTTTCTAAGTTCTTTAATGCTGGAATGTCTGTTTTCCAGGACATTTATTCAGCATTTCATACATTTTAAGTGCTACCAGAGTAAAGAAGTGCTGTGATAAGATTGATTCCCTGTAAAAGAGTGAGCAAATGGCAGCAGTTAAGGCTCCTTGAATATTTTTGGCAGAACTTCTCTCCACAATAGCAACTTTAATATGTGAACTTCATTACAGTATCTTAGTATATCCTCCCCATAAATACTTTCTTACGTACATGTGAAATGACTGTTGTCCCTTCTTTCTTCTCTTGTGTTTGTAGTTTTTCGAGTACACATCCCATAATGAAATACGTTACAACACCCGACAGCCAGAAGTCTGTGCAGCAGTTGATTCAGAGACTGACTACTTGACAATGTACTTCTGTCAAGAAAATGTCCACAGCATTCCTGAAAACCAGAAGTTTGTTTTCAGAGAGGTAAGTGTGCCTGGCTGGTTTTGGGTTTTGGAGTTTTTGGGAGTAGATGGAAGGAGAGTTATTGAGGAGTTTTTATTTTACTGCCTACACATCATGCAGGCCACAACACTGACCTAGATCTCTGGGAGAAGTCTGCTGTCTTGGCTTTTAGTATCTGAATGCAGAACCAGGGTATCAGCAGTGCACAGGTGACCAGGGTGCCAGTCATAAAGACTGGGAAGATGAGAGGAAGGAAAGTGCCCTTCTTCACCTCAGAGGAGTTGGGAAGGTTGGCAGATGTCTCTGTTTGCCCTGTCCATATCTAGCACTTTCTGCAGGCTGCTCATTTCTCTCTCGTATCTCACGCCTACTGTCTTCTCCTGAGAACTCACATGCTTCCATATGCCCCTTCCCCAGCCAGTCTCATGGCTGACCTACTTCTGCTCTCCTTTCATTGACTTCTTTTATTTCTCGATATTTATACCACTGTATATCCCTGATACTTCACATGCCACCATTACTTTACACTCCTCCCTGCTTTTGAGCAGCTGCTGCTTCTCTTCTGCAAACCATCTCTCATCTCTTGTGAGCCCTCACTGTGAGCACCAGAAGCGCTCCTGAGCTTTTCTGCAATGTAACGTGCAGTTGGGTACTTTGATGCACCATCAAAAAACACCTTCTGCCCTACTCCTGCCCCTACACAGGACATATTTTGCTGGCTGTGGGGAGTCAGCAAATCTGCACCTCTCTTCTTCAACCCTAATGCCTACTCCCAAAGGGAGTTTTTAGTCTTTGAAGGAGTTTCTGGGTGCCTGAGAGAAAATAAATTGGATGAAAAATTACAGCCTTGGTCAGGTTCTGGAGTGTTATTATTTGGCTAAGGGAGAAGGTCACATAATATATCAAAATGGTATATTTACATAATGTGTCTGCATAATGCATCTAAACTCTACATGCTCCATAGTTGACAAATTTCATGCCTAGATGCTACCACCAGTGATAAGTGGCAGAGTAAATTCTAAAGAAAAATATGAAAAATCTAGTCCAGATGAGTACACCAAAATACTTAAAAGACTGGCTTTATAAATGATGTTTCATTTTTAATGCTGACTTTTAACAAAATTTTTCAAGTTCATATGCATTAATCAGTAAGATAACATATATGGAGTGACAACCAGTGACTGCAGGAAGTATTTGAGAAAACAGTTTTGGAATGCATCTGTTTCACTGCGTTCCTAGCCATCAACTTCTAGCACCTGAAACTTTAGAAATTATTTTAAATCTTTTTCTTTCTCATGATCACTTTGTGCCTGTGTGTGATTTGAATGTACTGCTCTGCTCCAGTTCCTCCTCTATTGCATTAAATCAAAATCACCAGTCCCTGTTTTTCAAGGCGAGTGATGAGTGAGGTGTCAGTGCTATATTTCTCTTGCTTTGTATGGAGAAGTGTCAGACGCTGGAAAAGCTGTCCTTATGGATGTAGCATTATCAAAGATTTCAGCAGCCTGGCAAGAATTAAGTTCTTACGGGCACTGAGTCAAAAACGAGGGAGGCAGATATTGATTAGTCCATTGAAAAATTTGAATTATCATGACGGAAATGGAGCAGTCATTCAGCAGCTAATCTGTCAGCAAGCCCGTGAGCAAGCTCATGCTGCGGGGCATCAGGGCTGCAGCTCGAGATGCAGTTGCTGCAACACTTCGAACCGTGGAAGGAGCAGGCTTTTGAGTTAGGCTTATGCTAAGAAACAAGGTGTTGACATTTTTCTTTTGAAACTGCCAGAGGCTTTGGAAATGGTTACGTGTGGGAATTGTCACCAGGGACAAAGGAATGGACTCAGAGCAGAGCAGTTCTCCTCAGCTGGCTATGCTGCCTTTTTGCAGCTTGCTATTCTGGTTGGCAGTGCACCCAGACTGAAGCAAGTGATGTGAACTGGAGATTAAATACTCTTGGAGACTCCCATAGTAGGAGGACCTAAGGCATCAAAACATGTTCTTTAGAGAATCTGACTGGGGAGGTGTCAGACCTTACACCTCTGAGGCAGCTGTGCTGTCCTCCAGTGAAGCAAGCCAGCTCCACACACATCTGCAGGCAAGGGGCATGCTTAGATATTTTTGCCTCTTTCACTAAAACCAGTGAAATTTTCCCTTTCTATGAAGAAAGGGGATTTTTTTTTTTTTTTGCTAAAAATACATCCAACATCTACACTTAACTAACAACATTTGCATTTTACTTGCAAGATGTGCAGTAAGTTGGTGATTTTTGGGGGGTGATGCCTGTACTTGGCTTTGGTTTTCTCTGCCCTAATTCTGGTGCAGTAACAAAATGAAAGTGAATGAATTTAGCACATCCTTTAACAGGCTTAGATGTCAAGTCACAAATCATCCTAAAGCAATATAAATGTAAGTTTAAAAGCAGAGTCTTTTGATAAAGTTTGAGAGCCTCAAGGTAGACATTTTGGCTTCCCTGCATAGCCCCATGAGAAGGATATATGTGATATTTGTTTGTTATTAATGTCTTCTGTTAATTTTAAAACAGAGTGACTGATATGCCTCTAATTTTTAAGACCTGAAAAGCAGAAATTATTTCTGTCTTTTGTAGGATGGTACCTTGTTTCATCCAGAAACTCAGAAGTGCGTACAAGCAGAGTCAAACGCTTACAATGGTAACCCAGCACCATTGCTACGACCGTGTACCAACTCGGACTACCAAAAATGGTTCTTTAAAGAAAGAAGTTGATCCCGATGTCATCTAGGATATAGTTGAATATGAAAATGTATTCTTTCTAGTCAGCAGTTAGCCTTTTGAAAAATCACATAAGTGATATATTTTTCTATGGAAAGAACTGTAATTAGTTTACAAGCCTTGGATTTTGTTTTGTGGAGCATTAAAAGGCACTAAGCATTGAGAGCTACGTCAAGTAAGTGCAGTGATTATATCAAGCCACAGAATCTGCTCCTCTTTTTTCCTTTTTATTTGGCAGCTACATAACTGCTTCTGAAGTATCTTAGATTCTTTTCACAAGTGACGATATATTTTTTTAATCTACTGTGTGAAAAAGCAAGGCAGTCAAAATAATTGCACTAATGTTTTCTGCCAATAACTTAAAAGTTTATTTTTCTACTAAAACATTCTGCAGGTGGGCTTTTTAACAAATAGTAGTTAAGAATTCTTGTCTTTTAAACACCGAGAAGGTAAATGTAGGCCAGATTCTGCCCTAAGTGACTACCATAAAACCCTCGCTGTGAAGACAGTGTGGATTTGCACATGCAGGCAGAGTAGGTCTGCACATTTTTGCACAAATAGCAATCTAGATGCATACAGATTGCACAGGTTTGGCAATACTACACATTAAACGTTGCGACAATTTTAGATGCTCATGGCACTTGATGAGTTCCTTATCATGCTTAAGTCTGATTTTGGAGTAAAACGGGGATTTTCTCATCCTTCCTAAAGAAATACGGCGAAAATATTTGAGGTTGATGCTGTGGGAAAAGCTGTTTAGATTCACATGGGTCTATCTATGCAGCTGTGTCCTAGACTGCACAACTTACTTTAACGTGTGGATTTTCCATTTACATAAAACTTGCAAGATCAGACCTAGCAATAATTCTTCCGACAAGCTTCAGAATTATAATTAGAGAAAATAAATCAAATAAATTGTATCTTTCATTAAACTGTAAATTTTTAAATGATTCATATAAAAATGATCGTATAAACAAAAATAGTTTTGCAGTTAATTGAAATGATACGCAGCTGATGCTGCTACTAATGCAAAAGGAATTATCTTTCAGATATAACTTGCAGTTTGTCCGGAACCCCCTTTTCTAATAAGTTGGCTGCTATGTCAACAGGTAGAGTCTTATTGAAAACATGGGGTTTCATCTGCAGCGGTACAAGATGTTTTCTGTCGTGGTGTGTGGGATCTGCCTTACCCAATCAGACAAGTAGTGTGTATAGCAGTGTATTTGGTCATTGACCATTAGCATTACAATGTTAATTAAAAGAGTTTCAGCTCACAAAGAAAGTTTCTATTTCAGCTGAAGCTGCGCTTATGTGTAGAAGCACAAAAATTTCAACCTGTTTTCCCTCAGAAGACTTCTGTCTTCTGAGGCATCTGTTTTGATTAGTTTTGGATGTATTTTGTTATTTGTCTTTGTTTGTGTTTTCTGTTAGAAAAATGTGCAGCCCTTTCTTTAACCATTCATAAGCTCATGCGATTTTGGCAAACCTATTTATATGACTAGGGTGTGGGGGGAGGGTTTCTTCCAAGGTCTTTCTAAACCCTTGTAGATAGAACGTTTTTGAGAGAACCTTTGAAGTTTTGTCTCTCTGGGCTGGACTGATAAAATTGATGTTAGAATTAATAAAATATTTTGTGATTTGGTAAACTGTGTTTACAATTTTTTTTTTAATTTTTTTTTCTTATGGTCACTGTTTTAATGATTTCTCTGATCTTTTAGGCTCTTATCCCTGCAGCACGTGGGAGAAGACAGCTTTATTTTATGGTCTCCCAAGTTCCCTTTCCCGAACTCAGTAAGGCTTCTGTTCATCTCTTAGTAGCAGAGCTGTGCGCTTTGTGGAGCCACAAATCAAAACTGGGTGGCTTCATGTGAGAACTCCAGCTACACAGCCAGGATTTTCTATTCATTTCTGCTTTGCCTTCTTGACTGTTGATTGAATTACATTAGTAAGTTAATGAGAGCCCAGCTATTACAATCGTAGACAAAACTCTTTATTAACCTCCTGGTCAGTGAGGTTTTCTCAGTTTTGGGACTTCAAGATTTCATCAACAGATGGTGGTATGCAAGTGAAAGTTAGTAACTGGAATCTTCTTTCCATACATCTTGCCACTCAGCACTTATTTAGAGGGAAGTATTGATGTTTGGGCCTTCTAGTTACATGCAGCTGAGCTGTTTTCTCATACAGCAGCAATCCAGCTAGCCTCGGTTGAATATTTGCCAGGCAAACTTATGTTGAGTTCAAAAGCAGCCAGTGAACATAGCAATGTCACCAGTTGGCTCCCCTTATGTTGGCCTTTTAGTCCACCTACTTACCATTTTTTTTTTTCTCCTTAATAGCCTTTTTTTCTTCTCAGCTCACTGGAATTGTATTTATTCAGATTTGGAGGGTGAAGGACTCCAAGTATCTGAGTCATAATGCAGATCTTCAAATTTTCGTTTGAGGGAGGTCAGGACTACTTGCTCAGGAATGGACTGTGGACTTTGGGTTTCTCCTTAGCAGAGAAAGGTCTGGATGCCTCACAGACATGGAAAAATTGGAGAGCTTCAGTCACAAAGTATTTCATCTGGTTCTGGCCTCTTAGGCCTCTCTCTGAAAAAGAGAGAGAGGGGAACACTTTCCACAAGAAAGGAACACTTTCTTTCAAGAACCAGTAAGTCCTGTCTTTCTTAGTATTCATCTTACTTTTATACTGAGAACTGTGTGATTCTTTGGCCACTAACCGTGTGAAGCACCCATAAAACCAAAACTTGCAACTCAAGCTTATTGATAACCTTATAATAAAATAATACTGGCAGCATAATAAAATAATACTGGCAGCACAAACTGGGAAATCTCAAGGTTCTTGCTTTCATTTTGTACTAGCACTCTGTTTGAAACGAGAAAGGACATGTTTTTAAATATAGCAGGGTTGATTGAACAGATTGTCCTAAGAAGGTACCATCCCATTGCACAGTACATCGTATATTATTCTAGGATAGAGGTGAAGAAATCTGTGTTTCAACTGAATTTTATTCCTTCCTCATTGCCTAGCGGTGAATACAACCATTCCCGTGTTTGCTGCCTTTTTTTTCAGCATTTTACTGGATCAATGAGATTCTGTGTTCTCCTAGATTCCTTCCTTTTCCCTTGTCTGATCTTCCTTGAATGTCCCAAGGTATGGGGCATATTTGGCAGAGTTAAAGCACAAAAGATTAAGCCAGGAGAAATATTTCACAAAACGAAACTGCGTGAAATGTTTTCCCAGTTTTCCATACCCTATGCTGAATATACCTTGTGAGAGGAATAGTAATAAGCAAGGAATCTTTAACCTTTAGTAAATTACCTGATGTTATTATCCCCAAAATGTGAATTTGGGCTGATCGAACTTGCTGATTTTTTGAAATAAAAAAACCATCTTGTCATTAAAAAGAAGTTAACATTAAAAAAAATATTTCTTTATCTTTGTATTCTTTTATTTAAAAAAATGCAATCCAAATTGCAGTTGGGTGCCTAATTCTTTATCATATTTCTTTGAACTCATCAGATAACTATTTTGACTTTGTTCTTTTATTCTTCTTTCATTTAAATGCTGTGGTCTTTGACATGGGCTAGAAGTTACTGGATTTTCACTTCAACAGAAGGTACATTACTATTCCATCTAAGAAATAAACCCTGAAACCTCTGTATGTGCAGTCTTGACTGAACCATTATGATGGAGGATGGTTAGAGCTTGCACAAACACCCAGGAACAACAGTCATCATTGCATACGCATTGCTCAACATGAACTGGAAGCGGTATTTCTTGCTAGCTCTGCTGAAACTAAGCTTCAAAACTGTGTTCAATTTTTGTTGTGTTTGTAGGAAGTGATAAAACTTACTGGAAGGGGAAATTCATGTTGGTTGGTAACTCCAGGACTGATGGGATTGTTCTCCTATTCCCTATGTATGAAAACATGGGCGGTTACACCGTGATACTGGTGAGATGGTAATTCGAAGTCTGATGTTTTTAATTTCATTTGGCTCACTTAAAGCCTTTAGATTGCGAGATTAATTTGAAGTTGAGTATTTTTTGGCTACCCTGACAAAAAGAAATAGCAATCAAAATGTCTAGATTGACTGTAGGGTTAGGATCATGCAGTTATGTACATACGCTTGCCACTGGGGTGGGGTTGGCAGTTAGAGAATGCTGTACAGGCTCGTAACAACGACAACATTTTGACTGTGCTAACAAGTTAGCTGAGGGAGGTGGGAAAGTCCTTGAGAGGGAGAGAACAGAGAGATAGTGGAGTTCCCCTGTTCTGTCAGGGTGCTAGTGGTTCAACTCCAACAGCCATAGCTGGGTTTGAAACAGAGTCTTGCCATATTCTTCCACTTCCTATTTATGGAGGAAAACAACTATGTCTGCATATGCAGTGATAAAATTAATATGCCTACATCAACAATTTTCAGTCTTTTTTTTTCAATCCATTACTCACTGACATTTAGATTTAGATTAATAGACAAAGCCTGTTTAGACCAGTCCAAGTCAGCACTGACAGGAATGATGTGGCTGTAGATGACATACTTTTAGAGATTTCCAGGATTTCTAAAGGAGGCTGGAGGCACGAACAGGGCAGGACCTTCTCAGTGATGTCTAATTCCAAAAGTAAGAAGAAAGAAGATGGAAGATGCAGGGAGTCACTGGCCTGACGGTTAGTGTGACATGTTTCATCACAGACTGGTAGGGGTTGGAAGTGACCTCTGGAGATCATCTAGTCTGCTAAAGCAGGTTCACCTAGAGAAGGTAGCACAGGTGAATTCCAGGTGAATTTTTAATATCTCCAGAGGAGGAGATGCCACAACCTCTCTAGACAGCCTGTTCCAGTGTTTTGTTACTCTCAAAGGAAAGAAGTTTTTCCTTGTGTTCAGATGGAATTTTCTATGCCAGTTGCCCTTTTTTCTGTTGCTGGGCACCACTGAAAAGAGTTTGGCCCCATCTTCTTGTCACTTTTCCTTGAGATAAACATTGATAAGATCCTCTCTCAGTTGTCTCTTTTCCAAGCTAAACAGCTGCAGGTGTCTCAGCCTTTCCTCGTAAGAGAGATGCTCCACTCTAGTCATCATCTCTGTAGTCCTCTGCTGGACTTTCTCCAGTAGTTTCTTGTCTCTTTTGAACTGGGGAGGAATTGCAGGAGATGCAATTTCTTTCTTGGTGATACGGGAAAAAAAATCAGTTTTCTGGGCTTCTTGGACGTATCCATGCTCTTAAGGTGTTTAACTTGAAGGTGAAGAAAAAGTTGTCAAGGGAGTCATGACAGTACAGATACTTAGACCTGAAATTCACAAATTAGGTACTCTATGATGAGCAAATAGGGTATATAAAGAACAAAAATGTTAACTGTGCATACACTGTGAGAAGACTTAGTAACAACTGAGAAAAATTGAGAAATGATCATTAGCAGGAAGTTATCGGATATAACTGTTTTTACTGAAATATTGAAGGATTCACGCGATTGAAATGCTAAAGTGACTGGGAAATGTGCTGGGAAGTGATAGTTGATTTTTGAGCAAAGAGAACGGGATTTACAATTCTTGTGAGCTAATATTTTAGCCAACAAGGAATAAACAGATGCAGAGGGTGTCTGGTGTAGCCTCCCAAATAAGAATACAAAGCCTTTTTGCATAACAGATAAAGGATGTGCTCTACTTCAGAGGATTTCATCCTAGAGGATGCACTTTGCTGATTTCATGGTAGGAAAACATTCTGGGGATTTCTAAGGGAAAAAAGAAAAGGCAGCTGGGCAGGCGGCTGTGTCTGACACAATCTTTAATAAGCACTTTGGTGAATTTCTCCTTTAGGCCTCCTTATATTTAAAATAAACCTGGGCATGTCACGCATAAACAAAGGATGGCACCTATAGAAGATGAAATTTCTCCATGCTGAGAACTGGAAAGAAGCAGGATTTGCAAAATATATGTAGACATCGTGTTGAAAACTTGTATGTGTACAACATGAACGTTTTAGGTAGGATGACAAATGGAGTATTTACAAGTGTCAGAAATGAAGTTCTTTGCTAAATCTAAATTTAGCCTCAGTTGCATCTAGTACGATGTTGTCGTCAATTACGTGATTTTCTTGTGTTACATTTTCTCTTTATTTACAAAAGATGTGGGAACTGTCTTTTTCTTGCCTCACTGAGTATACGGGAAGGATTTTGAGAGGCTTGCTTTGCCTAATCCTCATTGTTTGATATGTGGCCTTATTTACTTCCTCACAATAAATCCCTAGCCTGAAAAAGAAAAGCGATCTTCTTAGCTTTGTTTTATGAAATTTGAATGCTACAGTGTCTTAGTGCTTCCCAAATATTTGTTTCTCCGTCTTGACAGTATGACCATGAAGGAAGAACATCCTTGTTTTAACTGACAGGGAATGCAGTGGCAAAAAGATGAGGATCAGAAGTCCTGCATTATTAAATACTGTAATTGCAAGTGTAGCTTCGTGTACTTTAAATGATGTCCATAAATACTCAAGACTTCCGCCCTTCAGACACAGGAGGTGGGATTCATTTGACCAAAGGTGATCACTTTCAAACTAGAAATGTGCATGCAGAACTGTCACCCCAGGCTCACATTACAGGCTGAATGGTGCACAGCTCGATGTATGGAAAAGATCTCCTCTCCTGCCAAGCGCCCCAAAAATGAGGAAGGTACCATCAGAGACTATCTCTGAAAAGTCTGCCTTAGTTTTCTGGGCAAATAGGGGTAAATCTTGTTCTCCTGGACCTGCTTTTGGAACTGTTTCTGTATTCGTGGTGCTAGCTCCATGACATAGCATTTCTAGGTGTGTTTCTTTGTCCTACCACCCCAGCAGCTGACTTCCCAGTGCACTGTGCGGGCACCGCTGGTGGCTGGACTGTGCAATAACTCTTTCCAACTCGTGTTTGGAAAGAAGCGAGGAGGTGCATCTCAGCCTTAAAATAAGAAAGGGATGTTTGCTACTCCGTCAGGAACAAAGAAGGATGTTGAGCAGTTGCTAGTAATATTCAAGGTATTAATTATGTTGTAGCACATAACTTGGACTCGAGTTCTCAAAAACTGGGAAATTAGTTTAAAGAAAAAAAAAAAGCTTAGAACGCTGATGACCTTCCAAAGACAATGTGAGCACGTGCGTTAATATAGGGCCAATATTGCAAAATGATAACCCAAGTGATCCAAGGAGTTCTAGTGCTGGAAGCCAAGTACTGGAGAAAATCAGAATGATACAGGATATGAGCAGTGAAGAATGATTTTCTGTGAAACAGATTTTGCCAAACAAACTTGGTACCTAGTGCAGACCAAGCTGAGAATGGTGAAATGTCATTTAGCATATGAAGTTCTGATTAAAAATAGCATTATACGAAGTCAGTATGGCACTAATTCCTGTCAGCATCCTGGGGAGAACTCTTCTTGGTGTCATGATAATCAATTTTCTGCAGGAAAAGTAACCTACTGGTAAGTTTGCAGGTGACAAAAGAAGCTGCTGGACAGGCCCCTTGCACCAATAAAGCACCTAGTTTGACGTATCCTAATACAAGATCAGGGGCACAGCAGCGAACAAGTAGGTCGAGCTTTTAGGCAGAATGGATCCAAAACACGGCATTGATTATTCCCTAAAGAAGCAGCCCCATGAGGACAACAACCTGACTCGTTTGCTTGTAGGGGTGAGTTCTTGTGACCTGTCCCACCCTCGGAAGCGAGTGGCTCCAAGGGAGATGCTGAGGTTGCAGCCAGTGGCCCAGCGCTGGCAGGCTGCGGAGTCGGAAGGGCCGATTCAAACCTAAAGCGGAAAAGGAGAGGTGCCTTGGAAACGCCTCCGGGGATGATTCCTGAGGTGTGGGAAAGTCAGTCTAATTATTTTCCAAAAGCAAAATGCAGTGATTAGTCTTAGCCCATGTGTGTGGAGAAGATCACTGATACTATGTCCCCTTAGGCTGATAAAGGCACGATGAGAACCAGTGGGCTGGAAGCTGGAATAAGACAAGTTGTTACTGAATGTGAGCTACACCTCTTAGCAAACTAATTAATGATGGAAACGATTTATCAAGAGACGCGGTGGACTCTTTATTACTGATGCCTTTAAGTCAACACTGCTGGGTGTCGTTCCGAGGGAAAGGCTGTGAAGGAGCGAGTGTTATGAGATTATCGGTTGAGGACTTTTAGCCCAAGGTCAGATGATGATGATTTTAGAATTAATATTAATCCATGAAGATTCTTACCAATTTATTGCCCCCTCGCGTAGGAGATATAAATTAGATGTATTAGGTTGATCTTCAAAGGTCTGCTGCGTATGACTTCAGGAAAATTATGAATATGTATAAAAACTGAGGTGCCTACGGTCGGGTTAACTAAAGTTTTGCATTTTGCCAGTAATATCTCCTGCCTGGGGTCCACCTGCCCCAACACACACGGTGACCTGCGTCGCCTCCTGGGTCTTCTCAGGAGGCTGCAAATGAGCTCACGGCTGCCCGCGGGAGGGCCCCTCGGGGTGGGGGACAGGCCGGGAGTGAGGCACGGGGGATGCACTGGGGGGAAGCAGCCGGGAGCCGGGCTGTGGGCAGGGCTCCTGCTGCCAGAGCTGTGGCAGCCGCCTTTCCGCGTCCACGCGTGGGGCCAGGCCACTGGCCCAACGCCCGAATCCCACGGGCCGCAGTTGCCACGGCGTGGGCGGTGTGCGCCCGTGTCTGTGTCGGTGCCCGTGTCCCTGTCGGTGTCCGTGTCGCGGTGTCCGTGTCGGTGCCCGTGCCGGGGTTCCGGCTCGCGCGGGGCCGGCAGCGATGAGGAGCCGCCGTGGGACCGTGTCTGCACGCGGCGTGC
>VWZK01004170.1:568746-658147 GCA_013396935.1 Baryphthengus martii
CTGGGCGGCGGGGTGCGGAGGCGCTCCTCGGAAAGAGTTAAATTTGCAGTCCCGGTCCCCGCGGAGCGCCCGTCGGGATGCCTGCGAGGTGCCCCGCTCCGCACCGCGGCCCGCGGGCTGCGCTGGGAGAGGAACCCTGCGCGGTGCCGTGCGGGGAAACATCTCCCCTTTCCTTGGGAGAGAGAGGCAGGGAGCGAGGCGAGGGCTTTTTTAAGTTGGTTCCCACCACCAACCACCCACAACTGCATTTGGTTTTGGTCACAACTTCAATAACCGTGTGTTTGCGGATGGTACGTACTGGTTCAGTATCGGGGCTTTCCTGAAGATGGCAGTGGTTTCTTGTGGAATGCCGGCGTCGGGTGCCCATTTCCAAGACAACCCCCGGTAGAGCAAGCGAGTACTGAAAATCTTCCTGGATGTAATTTAAGGGTGTCTTCTCCCATTCAATTCTCAGGATTCGGGGGGAGCCAGATGAGAGCAGCAGTGACAGGCTGTACTGCTTCGTGACAGTGTCTCGGTCCCCAAACTTGTTACAAAAGCCTCTCATTTTAGGGTGGCTGCTTCTTACTGACATACGTTTGTCAGTCAGAGGATTTTTTTTTTTTTTTCTTCTGATATCTCTGAGCAGAAATACATGGAGGGCAATATTGCTGAAGATGTAATTTGGGAGAAAGCGTGCTGCCATCGGGTTGTGTTGTACGAACAAGACTGAGATGTTGAAAGGGAATAGAGGCAAGATCAGCCTAGAGTAGCTTTTTGTTTCCTTAAAAAAATGGATCTCGGGGAACTCTGAAATCATAATGAAAAGAATTATGGGGATTTTCTGAATGGCATTGCCTGTTTCATGAAGTGAGGTACTTGTTAGGAAAAAAAAATCACAGTTCATCTAATCCTGTTTTCATTGCATTATTCTGTTTAAATCCTTCCCTTGGATGGAATTGTTACAAAAATAACACATGCATAGGAAACAGAAAAGCCTAGGCAAGATCTTCCTTCTTCGTACAGTAATATCACAATCAATAAGATGCTGTATTTCGTTGCAGTCAAAATATTTTGAAGTTCCTAGCACAGATTTTAAGTTCTGAACTAGGTAGTTAGCATTACAATATTCAGGAAAAAAAAAATGCCCTATTTGTTCTGGAATGCGTATCAGTTTCTTAAAAATTGCATTTTTACTGTTTTGTACTCTAGGGACATAAAGAATCAGGGTCATGTTGCCAGCTTTCTGTGTAGCTTTGAATGCTTTTAAGCAATTAATAAATGGATGGTTATGGAATGCTAAGTCAGGCGAACGTATATATTTGGAGCATGGTTCCATCATTATCGCATGCTTAATAGCGACAAGTAAATAACTTAGTGTTCATGAAGAGCACCAGATTGCACCAAAACGGAACAGACTAATGGCTAGAATAGCCATTAAATACATAATAGCAGTGCAAACTTTTTCACTCGGTTCAGACATTCCCTTATTCCTTCAGTGCGCTTACGGTAAGCAGGAGGGTAGATGGCTTGTCCTGCCCACTTGGTCCTCAGCCCGTTTTCTGAGGTCGCCAATAAATAGCTATACCAGAAGGGCTTTGATCCGTATCATTGCATAATCCCAGACCAAGGAGTAGCTCTCTCTCTCAGGGCTTCACAGGTGGTGCTTGTGACAGTGTTGGCTCTTGAGAAGAGTAAGTGGAGCCTCAAACACGTGTTTTTTTCAATAGCTTGAAAAATAATTGTAGTATATTTATGACGCTTAGGAAATATGTGGCAGTGATTCAGAAACTTGTATATTCTCCCTCATATCTTTCCAAAATCTCCCATTGTTGCAGTCTGATGTTTGTGCTGCAAATTTGCATAGTATTTTAACAAAAAACTCATGAAAAATAGTAATGAAAATAAACAAATTTGATTTTTTTTTAATTATTGTGCATTCAGGTAGTTTCCTGTCAGTATCGACCTGAATATTTTAGTTTGCTCGATATTGCTGATTTACATAATGAAGCACTGAATGCCTTTACTTTCTGATCAACCATTTGAGGAATTGCAGTGTGCTGAGTTAGACCATTGTCAGCACTTGAACTCACTAGACTTTGAACACATAAGAAGCAGCTCTAGTGCTTTTCAAAGCATTTAAACAGAATTAAGCACTTAAAGTACAATCCTTAACCTATGTCTCAACCAACTTGTGATTGTTCAAATTACATCTTTGTTACAAAATATGACCAGAGGTTACAAGTAATACATAAAAATGTAGAGGCTTCTATCTTGAGTATTTTTGATGGTGTTTGGAATGCGATCCTGATCCAGTTTGGTGAACTCTGTTCTGCTCCCCCATGGGCACGTCTTTATCTATTTGGAAATTCCTGTGTAGGATCAGTCAATAAAGCAGATCCCAGGTGTAGAAGTCTGCTCTAAGTTAGTGACTTCAATTTGTGCTGTTCATTTCAATTACACCAGGAGCAAACTCTAGATGAGACTCTTAGGCAAAATTTCATAATTATGTTATTTTAGAAACTGGAGAATTTATAAAGTGATCATCTGTAAAGTGTCTCATCTAAACCCCATTGAAATTACTGGCAGTAATTCACTGATTCCAATGGCCCTTGGACCAGGTCCTAGAAGTTAAGAGTGCTTAATAGTTTATGGCTTTGGATCAATAACCATGATACAATACTTTTTTTTTTCTGTCCCTGTGATTATAATTTTAGTTGGTTGAAAAAGCAAATAAATGTTTCGCAAAATAATGAAATAAAAAGCTCTACATACACTAGATGTAGTTTACAACTTCATGTAAATCAGGGAAGATGATTTCTTCTTAAGCACCTTGACATACATCTGTTACCAGAGAAAAAAACCAGAATAACCCTAAAATAATGGAATTCAACATTCTAGTAGACAGTGTTACCAATTTCAAAAGTATTTCATTTGCATCAAGCAGAAACTGACCATGCAGAAGCTAGAGGAAAATGCATAGTGGAAGAAGACAAGGGCTTTAATGGAAGTTGGATATCTGCCCTTCTGCATCTGGACATCTTCCCTCAAATATCAAATGTAAATTTTGACCTTGTAGGAGCAGTGCTGCAAGCGGTGCACAGACAGGCTGAATTGGTTTTGAATCTAAATGTGTAGAGTCAAGAAAGCTGTGTATACAAGTTGGAATTCTGTCACTTGTTCCTGAAGATCAAAGTGAGTCTTGACAAGCTGAAAAAAATATCTTCAGAAGTAAGTGGGGTATATTATCACAAAGAGGGAAGAATATTCATGCTGTGGGGAAGAGATTATTTCATTTTCTCTAACTACTACAAATAATTTGTGATAATCCTGATATAATCGCATCTTCATGTAATTATACACTCTAATACCTTTAAATAGCAGGTTGGCATAGAAGGGTAAGCTCTGGAAAATGCACAGGACTCCACAAAATCTGAAGGAAAAGGTGAATTTATTGACATTTAATAAATACTTACCTTCTCCTATTCTGTAATTAAGTAGAAAGTGCCTGGTCGAATTTATCTGACAAGAAGTTACTGTCTAGGTATATTATAAATAGACCTCCTCTTTGTTTTCTTCTTTTACTAAAAGTTTATTTGTATTCTCAGTTAAACCCTCCTCCCTCAAATATTAAGTAAGTTGTACAAGCTGTGCACCAGTCTGAGTAATTCCTACCAGCTGTTTTAAGTTGAAAAAGACCTTCAGCCTCCAAGTAAAGATGCCTTTTCCAGAAAGTCCAGTGATGAATAACGTTGACAAAGTCAACTCATATCTTGTTCCTGCAAGTGGAAGTAAGAGTCATATTTACATTTACTAAGGATGAGGAACATATTCTGCAGACAGGAAAGCAGGTTTGTGTCAGTGGTGCAAAACTGAGTGTCTATTCAGGAGCATACAGCTCAATGTTCAGTAGCACCCGATGGTTCTCAGAGAGGGACAAACACCTACAAGGCGCCATCTGAAAAACTCTGCCCAAACAGAACTGAGCAAGGACACCCCCTCAGAAAGAAGTGCAGACGGTGTGTTGGTCAGACCCTTTGTCGCAGGAGGTGTAGATTCAAGGCACTCTTGACAGCAGCTGGATTTGTGCAGGAAGTCTGGTGTTCCAAAGGCAAATCAGGACTCTGGAGGCTTAAGTCTGATATGCTTGTGAGTGCTCCGAGTACTAAATTGACTGGAGCCCTATTTTCACTTTTAAAAATGGGACAGATAAGGTGGTGTCGTGGTCATCTATGAGCTGCAGTTAACTAAATACACAGGAGATGTCAGGGTCTATAAAAGGGTCTGGTTTACAGCAGACTGAACTGGCGGACATTTTTTCTTGTATCATCAGATGAGCTCGTGTCTGGCATATATTAAATTAGTTGGGTAATTTCTTAACTTTAAATATTACCAGGTACTTGTGCTGTCTGATATATGCAAAGAGTGTAGCATTAAAATGCAGCACACTCTGTGTATGGATGACGATCGCTGTCTACTCTGCTGGCAACATTCTACTTGGAAGGGACGTATTTCTTTTAAATAGTCACTGTCCCCTCCTTTGACTTTTGCGTCATCGGGCTCCATTTGCAACATAACCTCTTTTTGCTTTAGAGTTTTGTAAACTTGGGGGAAATAATCTGAAAGTCAAGTGTTTATGTTAATTCTATGCTGGCTTCTCCGCTGATGTTAAAATGTGGGTGGGGAGAGGAGAGAAATCATGTATTCACTGCACCCACTCCTCAGGGTGTGGATCCCAAACCTGCAGAATGTATATCCTCTAAATATCTCTGCAAACAGATTAAAGCCAATGTATCATTTTCTGGCATATGTCTTGCAATTTCATGTAGAACTTATCTTATGCATACTGCAAAACACACTCTTATGGAATCTTTTGATTCAAATGCCAAGCACTCTCTGTCAGCAGGGAAAAAATTATTTTTTGAATAAATCCAGGAAGGAGTTTTCACGTACATTTGAAGAAAGAGCGGGACAGCCTTATCTCTGGTATGATTATGAACCAGAGTGAATTAATTACACAAGTTGGTGGAAAAGATGGGGTGTCATATCTTGGTGATACCTGTGAAGAAAATATTTGCTATAGGAAAGGAGAGGAAGGAGCTAGAAGAGAGAGATTTAATGGCAGCATTCACACAAAAAATTGTTGGTGCAATATTTTTATTGTTTTAATTAAATACACATAACTATTTGGGATGACAATATAAATAGCATCGCATGCCAAATGCTGCAAAACACCGTTTTACATTAATGTTCTGAGCATGATGATGCCTGCATGTCTCAAAGCTTTGTTCTCTGCTTTCAGTTTCATTGCTTTATGGACATTTTCATGGCATATGGTGAAAGAACCAGAAGAAGAACCAGAGAAGCTAGGAGCCAAACAGCTCTTTCACAAAAACTTGCATGGAGGTCATTGCTGTTGCAATGACCTTTTCCTTAGGAGGGTTGAACCATTGCATAGGGAGGCCTGGCTTAGGAAATCAAGTGGTGAAAGCTAACAGAGGAAAACTCTCAGTGATCCTTCTGACTCAAATAACTTTTGGAGCAGCTGGGGCTAGCAGAGAGGTACACTGAGGCCTGTCAGCACGAGCGTCACTCCATACTGTGGAAATCCGTGTTGATACGCAACAGCCCATATATCCTAGGAGCTATGTTTCAGACTGTGGGGTTCCAAACTGAGAGGGTACGGTGCACAAACATGTCTGCTAGACAGAGATTCCTCTGTTAGCAAAAGATTTTGCTGTGTGTAATATCTGCTGGATTTGGGAGCTGCTTGATACCGCTCACTGAGTGGAAATGGGACATACTGACTGGCAAACACTTTTTTTTTTTAAACTTGTGATGGAATAACCACATAATCTCATTTCCCAGTCAATGATTGATGTCCAATTTCTGTGCCATTAGTTTTTCATTATCATCGGGCTTTAGTTCTGACAATTTTATTCATAGTATTTTCCAAATAAGTATTCTCAAATGTGAAACTGAAAGCTAACAGATTAAAGGCAAATACCTACCTTCTCTGTAGTCATAAAGTATATAAGGGCTAATTCAGCAGGGCTGTCCAAATTGTTCTTACTGAGGCTCCTGAGAGATGAAGGCCCAGATAATGGACTAATTGCTTTAAAGTGAACATCATGACTTCGAAGGATAGGATTAGAAAATTTAGGTTTCCTACTATGGCCATAGTACTTCTCTTAAATAATTAACGAGCTCTAAGATCAGAGGACCATTAGGATTACCACGCTCTTACAATATAGGCCATATGTTTCACTTGAGTGTTTCTGCCTGCTCCACTGTGAACTAGAATATTGTACTTTAGAAAGCCCTCCAATCTTGCCTTCAGGATCCCTCAAAATCCTCCTCCCTGGAAAACTTTTCTCTGTGATGTGCTTGAAATCCCTTTAAAAGTCTGTTTCTATTTCCAGCTTAAACTTTTCTGCCCCTGTAACCGCTGATGCTGTGAGAGCAGCAGCTCCCAGCTTTTGCACACGCTGCTCTCCCTGAAATTTCTTCCCCGCCACAGAGCTGGGAAATCACCAGTGAGGTGGACTGTGCAGGGTGACCGAGCCGTTCTGACTTTTTTTATGTCTTCTCAGGGGATCCAGCCGTGTATGACGGGCTCTGGTGGATTAGATTGTGCTGGAATTGGGAGTCTTCTTCCCTTCTAGAGATTGTCCCAGACTAGAAGTGAAAACCTTATTAATTTGCTTCTTGGCAAGCTAGGTCTGCCGAATTCGTGTGTTCCTTCAGTGAGTAGCTGGTTCTGCAGAATATTTCAAATTTCTTGACTGAACCCCATTTTCTTCTCTACATCCACCTTTTTTGTAAGACCATTTTACCACACTGCCCATGAGAGGAGGTCTGGTTGGTTAAGTTAATTCCATAATCTCAGTTTTTTTAATTAAAGAATCACTACCATATATCTTTTAAAGAATATATTTGTTCAATCTTTTCTTTCCTTGAAGTAGTTACATGTCTTTTAATTTGCCATTTACCTTTGGTAGGCTTCAGCTTCTGCTGCAGTTCCACTGAACTACAGAATTGTGTGAAGATTCATACACACAATAGGTGTCTAAGTAACCATTTTACATCCAAAACCTCCAGGGAAGTAGTAAGAGGCCCCTTTTGGGATGTTAATTAACTTCCTTTCCACTGTTTACTGCTTCTGCTTTCACAGGGAATTTAATGTTTTTCTAGCAAAGGACACCTATCTTTCTTTACAATTTTTACTCTCTATGAAGTGACGGTTTTTGGCAGATTAACACTTAGTGTGGTATCAAATACAACAGGTAACATTTTTCAAGCATTGTGATTATCAGACATGCACTCGTATATCTTAACATCATATAGAGATATTTTAGTATACATATATAATATAAAATACTAAATTCTTTGGTTCTGTGCGGTCTTTTAAATTATTTTAAAGTTCTGTGAAAGCACCTTGTGTTTTTCATTCCCTTCTGCCCTGTGAATTTGGAGGGCTCTGAAGTATTAATAATTTACAGGAGGTTGACTGAGATAGCCGACTTTTTCTTTCTTTTTTTTTTTCAATTTCACTTTGTCCCTTTCTAAAAATTGTAAGCAGGACCAAATTCCATGTAGTTGGTGAGAATGTAGTCTAGAGGGATGTGCTAGTGGTAGGAAGACTTTACGCAATGTAGTAGAAGAAATTAAATAGCAATAGCTACTACTGCTTAAGAGAAAGTGATACAAAAAGTTTTGCATTCCAAATATTGAAACTTAGCCAAGGTCCCCTGGGCTCCTCATTTCTTGCTGTGAAGAATGCTAATGGTATCAGCTCCAGCACGTTTTTTCTTAAGAAAACAAAGAGTTTCAAGTTAGGTCCCTGAACTGAAGATTTGCTTTCCAGAAGTAGCGAGTGATTTGCATTTTCTGTCAACATCAGTGGGAATTGCTGAATGCTCAGCACTTTAGGAAGCCAGCCCACCTATGAAAATGCAACGTGCTTCTACTAGGAGGAGACCTAGAATTGCCACTTCTAATTAAGAACAAAGGCATTCATAGTTACTTGCTTTAAAGTTTCAAATTGCCTGGTGAAATAAAATGCTGATTTTGTTCAGCCTTTGGGATACAGATCCTTTCAGGATCAGTGTCAGTATTATCGGAACTAAATATCCCTTAGGATTAGAGTGTTGCATCTCAAAGATGTAGTTAAGAAATATGCAAGGTACAGGTATTTTAAAAAGCCAATCATTTACAAAATAGTCATTTTTGTAATCAACGTGTCTGGAAATGGTATGTTTGACCTTGGCAAAAGTAACAGCTTGTATGATGTAAACAAAGGGAGTGACGCGGTGGGAGTACTGTGTCCCCAGGGCCTTGTTACTCAGGGCAGGTCTGTGTGGCTGGCACCGTTATGTCACAGGTGAGTACCAGGAGGTGTTATCTCAATGTTAGCAGAAGCCCTGACTGCAGGTACAGCAGCAAACGGCTCTTTTTAACTGATCCAATAAAGGTTATTTCATTTAGGAGAGGATAATTTACTGAAGGGTAGGAAGTATGTTTTCCTTGATCAATGAGTTCAGAAGTTTGTTATTATTAGAAGTCTTTTTTCCATCCGTTAGAGCAAGTTACAGATTAAGCCACCTCTGCATATTAAACTAGATAGACTGAGGTGCTGCTTTTTTTTCCCCTCAGTTTTTTATGCATTTCTGTGGCTTTCTTCTGAATCTTGTACAGTTTGTCATCTTCATTCTCAAAGTGCAGCCACTAGAATTTGATCTATTACTTCAGGAATAATCTCCCTGATGCTGTATACACTAGTAATTTTATCTCTTTTCTTCAAGCCTTCTGTTCAGAATGGAGGAAATGAATTTGATCTTTGTGCTTCAGTGCTGGGGAAGAGAGAAGGGAAGCAGGGATGAGATTGTCAGGCTACATGCGAGGAGTGAGACACCAGGATTTGCAGCAAAAATAAATTTTCATTTGCCTTCTCCAGATGAATCTTGCTGGGTACAAGCTAATCTGCTCAGTCTTGGTAGGGCAGTTGGAAGTAGATAGCCTGGTCATTTGGGTGATGCTGTGGGAGGTAAATATTCTGGCTGAACCGCCGGCTACTTAAAAAAGCTGGGACATGTTAAAGCCCAGTATTGAAGCTGCTCTTCGTGTAGGTAGAGGCTTAGTCGTGATGCAAGAACAGGAGTTACCATCCAAAACAGATCATAACGGTTTCCAATGCATTGCCAAGGATTCTTAGGATATGTAAGTGCTCTGTACTCTGATTGCACCGAGCAATTAAGCAGCAAGAGCAGAGACACATGGGACAAGCAGGGTGAATGATAACCTACTTTGAAAAAACTAACAGTTGAGACTGGGATTAGAACATCCAATAAAAGTTATTAGGTGTTACTCCAAAGGGAGGAAGTTTTGTGTGGGAGGTGTGAGGTGACATATAGCTTAAATATATAGGCAGCCTTTAACACAGTTTAGTACAGTCTATAGTAAACCTTTTACATGAACTAATAACTCTTTAAGTGATTTCTGGTTCAGAAATACTGATCAGGGGATTGAGAACTCAATTTAAAATGCTATAAAGGCAGAGGATAATGTGGTAAGGAGGACAACACAGAAAAGATTTCTCCTTTTGCCTTTGGAAAATGTTGGCTCTAGGCAATATATTTATGCCAGGTGTTTGGTTTTTTTTCTTCTTTAAGTTCTCAGAGACTGTGCTCCTATGAGGGAGCACAATTTCCTCCTACAGTTTCCTTCTCTGAAAATTACTCAGTTTGTGCAGATCTCACAAAGGAGATGCCAACAGTGAGTCATCTGGTCACCAGCTCTGTCCTGAGGTTTTCAGTTAGCTCTTGCAAAAGCTGTAGTGATCCTTACTGTGCTGAGGAACAACTATTTACCTTTGGTAAAGCCTCCCGAAATAGTGGGGAAGGCAGGATTTAAAATGAATTTGCCTTAATTTTCTGACATTGAAATCAAATTTCAAATGACTGCTATTTCAAATAATTGTGGAAATTCAGCTTCACATTTGAGAAATGCATAGAAGATGAAGTAAGTTGACTTATCAGACTAAGATTTCACAATTGTTATGTTTTGGTAGTAAATTCTGACGATGTTGAGTAAACTCAGTTGAAAAGTGTGACAAGGGTATAACAATGTGCTTTTGTCGGTATTAAACTTCAGGAGATGTTTTTCTAAACCTGAAAATCATACCTGTATGATCAATCACGTGCATGGCAAACATGCCTATTTTTTTTGTGAAAATGAAAACATATGGTCATGTTTTGACACAAGCATTAGAGGGTTGATTAGCAGTAAAAATACTATATAAGAAACAATCTTCTGGTTAGATAGTGAAATGTTTCTGTCAGGACGCAGATTTTAAGGAAGCAAGTAACACAGGGCTGCATGATCTTGCTTATTCCTTTGCCAGGCATGGGTTAAATGCAGCAATGATGGGGAGACCCAAAAGTAGCAAAAGGAGAAAAAAAATAATGGTCTAGGTTGAAGTCAGTCACATATCAATAGAAAGAGGTGATGCTCCCTAAAATGTATGTCCATCCATATGGTGCTGAAAATGATTTCGTAGCCTCTGATACACCATTGCTCTCTAATGAATTTAAAGCCATTAGTTGGGCAGTGGGGGTTGAATGAGGTGTGGTGGCAGATTTCTTTTTTGAACACAGAAGAGGATTTGGATATTCAAACCACATTTTTTGTTACCTAAATATCGTCCAAAGCTATGACTCATGGACCCCATGTTCCTGCTTAGTTGGTGAAAAGATTTAGGCATAGGAAGAAGAGCATTTCAGAGCACCTTAGCTGCTGAGGTTTGGCAGCATGAATGCCTCCCACTTTCCTCCCTCCTCTCCCTTACTGTAGTCAGTGCTGAAAGAATGCTGGGAAAGAAGTCAGGTCCAAGGACTATTCACCGACGAAATCCTGTTTAAGCCTCTAAGAAAGGTATTAAAAGGAATTTAAGCAACATCTTGGCCTACACTGGCCCTCTGCTCAGGGAAGAGTTTCCTTCCCTAGTTTAAAAAATGTTTAAAAAATATGTTTGCAATAATCACATAATAGAATTGTAAGACTAAGCAACAGAAGACACCTATTAAGTCATTGTGTTAAATAGATTCTATGTTGGACTGTACTGGGAGAGTGTGCTTCCTACTTAGTGTTGTGCACAGCTAATGTGCTACATTTCTCAGTCTAAGGAATTCCCACGATAAATTTTGGCTCTGCTGCATTTGATTTGGGCACAGTCTTGTGCAGGAAGAGAACCAGTATCTCCTTCCCCCCATGCAGGGCTCCATACAGCCTTGCTGCTTTCTGGCTGTAGGCAATGGTGATGAAGAAAAGCAAGGATTATGCATCAGGTGTTTCTATTTCTATTTTCTAGAATGCATGGAGAAGAATAATTGATTGGACTCTTTTCTTGCCCACCCAGTTGCACAAGTTAGTTGGCAAAAGAATCGCTGTGGACAGTTCATAGTGAATTGAGTGTGTCTCCTGCTTGGGGCTATTTGCCGGGCCCAAGGCCGACGTATTGCTTCTTTATTCGGTATTGTTTTGTTCTTTTTACTTTTATTTATCTAATTACTTCCATGCCCTCATATTATGGAGTATATAGATTGTAATTGTGTATCAGAATGTTTATAATTAGACCTTATTTGGATATTTTCTGTAGAAGATTTTTAGTTGCATGTCAGTTTCAGAATAATTTATTGACCTGGAACACTGTGTTTTGCAAATTAAAATTAAAAAAAACACACTTAGTTTCTGCAGCAAACTAATACTTTGTTTTGAAATGTCAACTATTCACAAAATAAATTGCCAAGCTCTGAACATATAATTTCAAATTTGATTTATACCAAATTAAACTTCTGCCTATGAGCCCTTCCATTTGTTTTCCTTTCAGTTTATTGAGTCATGAAAACCTTTGAGGTTTTGGGTTTCCATCCCAGCTTGGCACAGGGCATTTCTTTCGAAATCTTGAATTTCCACAAGATGGAAAAACAATTTGCTATTCAGCTGCATGTATAATGACACTGTGCTGAAAATCAGAGCTTTTTTTCTTTGTGGACAAGCAAGCATCTCCCAGGCCAGATACTCTTCCTCTCCCTGTTCTGGGCTTAGCTCTTGCATTTCGCTTCCTTGCTTGTGACAACATCTCAGTAAGAGTAGGAGGCTTTCTGTGAGTGGGGATTGCTGGCTGCTTGAAAGGGGAGGAGAGATCATCCCGGTGGCTGCTAACACAAGAGTAGAATGGTGTTGCTGCTATGGATGATGCTTGCCTGAAGGACAAGGGAGGCTACAAGTGCTGGGCAACAGAGGTGCAGGTACTCCTCTGGTGTGGTGCTCCCGTATAAATTTCCTCCTCACCCTGATGAGTTTTGATTATTCTGCAGCAAAGAAAATTTTCTCCAGCATTGCTATTCTCTCTGCATTTTCCCATGCACAGCATCCATTCCATTCTGCAGCCTGGCACATTACTTGGAAGACTGCAAATAGTGTGATGAAATGGAATTACAGAGCTGGCTACGACAAAAGCCTTGTCAAAGGCTATGGGACTGGACTTGGGAGGAACAGGCCTGAACTCGGTATATGCCCACAAGTAGCACTGATTTTAAGGGAAGCCTGTGGTTTATGAGAAAGGCAGAATCAGGCAGAGGATATAGAGCTTTGTTCTGATGCAGCTGTTGCATAAAGAGTATATAAAATATTACCAATACTCAAGATAGTACATTCTCTGTTTGCTCTGTATGAAACCAATTGAAAATGTGATCCGTGCAAGATAAAACAAACTGAAGCAATCTTCTGACCCAACGATGTACAGATTGCTGCAAATATGAGTTCAATTTACAACCACTTTGATCGATCCCTAGAATATCTATTTTCAAAGGAATCATACTATTTTGTTTATTGATTTGTCACCTATGAATGAATATTCCTGCTACAGAAATGTTTAAAATGACACGTGTTTAAAATTAGACTTGGCAGAACAATTTGCCTAGAGATTATTCTTGTGAAGTATTGATTCACAGCACTGCTGTGAGCTGGATTACTGTCCAAATTGGAAAAGCCAGACGTAGAGAGGTCTTTATCCTTTAATAACAATTAGCTCCTTTCTTAGAGGGACACAGCTGACTGAAGGAAAGGAAAGCTGCAAAATGTCGGGCAACCAGGGAATCTAGGGCCTTCTCTTCAGGGATGTGGGTTGCAGGGGAAGGGAAGGAAAAAAGAGAAAAGCACCAAGAAAGATGATTTTCTGGAACTGGAAACTAGACACACTGGTGCTGTTTGTGCTGCTGATAATCAGGTGCTCTGAGGAACTGGGTCGCACTCGCCTCTCTATTCTCGGTCTTTCACCCATCAGCTGCCTCATTGATCAGAGAAACCTAACAGCAGACGTGTTGCCTGCTATCCGTTTAGCCTTGAAACATTTATACAAGCATTCATGGATGTTGAAGAACTATGAACTCCAGGTATCATTCCATGATACGCAGGTAAATGGATGTAGGTGTAGAGTCATGTAATGTTTAAACCTCCTCTGTGAGCACGCTTTTTAAAGCTTGTGGCTGAATCCCTTTCTGGTGAATCCTGCTCTGCTGGAGTACAGCAAATGTGGTTGTCTGGAAAAGTTTGGGTGGGGGTCTGACTGTGATGGGGATCTTGCAGTGCAGTTGTGCCCTGCTGGTGCTAGAAGCAGGAATAAAGAGCGAGCGAATTCAGAGGGATGCAAACACCTACGGCTCTTCAGGTGTTTGCGAGATACTCCGGAAGCATTTCCCCAAGTACAAGGCTTGGTGAGTTGCTCTGTTCTCTGTATTGTCCTCTGTGTCTTGCTCTTCATGCTTTCTCTGGTGGCAGCTCTATGGGTTGGCATCTTCTATTTCTGCTTCTGCGAGAGCAGGAGAGAGGTCTGTGCTGCGCCATCAAGGTAGGGTGTTTGCCTGAGTGAAGCCCTGTGTGCTGGTTTGGGGAAAAATCAAGGGCTGATACAAGAGGTGAGGGTTCTGAGGAGCAATACATAAAGAGTATTGAGATGATATCTGTCGTTGTTTAATACTTTCACATTTAAGAAAAGCTGTGGTTTCTACTTGTTCTTCTAGGGCTGAGATATCTCTATCTTCTGTGCAGAAATTAGATCAAGGTAATTCATTTCTAAGGCTTGTCTTTTAGGCTGACCAAAACAACTGTGACAAAATTAAGAGGAGGAACTCACACATCAGGGTGATCTGGGACTGTAAACCCGTTCTTAAGGGTATTTTCACTGATTTGAACTTCAGCCTTCCACATCAGAGGTGTGCTGTGGAGCAGATGCCCTCAGACTCATACGTGCTAACATGCCTATGTGAATCCAGGCTCCACATACAATGGTAAATGCTTAATATTTTGAAGTGGCCAAGTAGTGCATCTAAGCATATTTGCTTATCTATAAACCTTTAAACATAGACTATACTGTTATCATTAAATTATTAAAATTCAACATTATTACACCCATAACAGTTGCACTGAAATATACAATGGGAAAAAAAAAAGTATTATACGTCTTCTTTTGAAGCTCTAGAAAATTATTCAAGGGAGAAATTCTAATGTAATTTTAATTGTGCGTTTGGTTTGTAAACACTTAGGTGTAATTTTTGAAGTGCTTAGTATATAACCAGCATGATCCCATTAAGGTTACTTGAGGATGGCTACCATGTTTAATAATGTAACACGAATGTATCAGCTGCACATACTCAGTTTATAAAGTCTGCCTTGTAAATTACTTTTCATACAATTCACTGTTTTATTTATTTGTTTATAAGTTCCTACTGGATATGTAATTATAGATATGCAGCCCTGAAAAACATACATCTTATCTTCATCTCTTTACATGAGAAACTGTGTAGTAACATTTCAGATTAAATAACTGGAAAGTGTAGATGTGAGTTTAAGTGGGCAGACAATAAAAACATATTGATACTTGCTCAGATTCAGGGCTTTTAATTCTATTTCTTTTGGGCCAGAGGGGTGGAGGTGAATGGTTTTTTTGTTAATTGCGTTGTCATAGTTTTCAGTGTTAGGAGCAACTCCAAAATATTTTCCCCCACGTAAACGTTCAACAGATTTGAACTGCAGAACTTCAGCTCTGTTGCACTGACCTCTACAATCTGAATTGAAATATTGAACTGATCTATAATTATCTTTTTGAAATAAGCCCTGGAAAAAGACATGTTGTTATGATTTTTAAGAAATTAACAAAATGTGGTGGGGCATTAAGAGTTCTCACTTTTCTTCCTGGTTCTGAGAGTAGAGCCCGCAGTCTCGAGTGTGCTGATTACAGAGAAACTCCAAAGATCCTTGGATTTAATAATTTCTCAGGGACAGTATGGATGCAAGAGAGCTGATTCTGTTTGTTAATGTTGTGAGCTCAGATCTGCCATATGTGACCTTCTACAACCTTTCAATTAACTTTCTCTTAAGTAGAAAATACAGATTCTTGTCTCTATAGATGTGAGATCTTTCAGGAGTGGGACAGATAATTGACTTTTTGTCATCATTAGCTAGGAGGAGAGAAAGAAAAGTTACATCCAAAAATATTTGTATTGCTTTTGGTGAAATAAGAAATGGAAAGGAATAATGTCACCCAATATATGACGTTGCACAGGACTTGAACAGCGTTGTAGCTTCATTCATGAGCACAGGGGAGCAGAGTTGCACTCTGTTTCGTGCCCCTGGGGTTTGGAATCCATGTCCTCTGCCTCCCATGAGAAAGCACTGCCCTGCTGCGTGGCAGGGTGCTCCGGGGAGGGTTGTCAGTCTTTCGCTTTGCTGCTGTTTTATTTCAACTAATTAAGCCGTCACTGCTCCAGAATGCAAATGGTAACTATGAGGCACAGGGAGCACTCTTGCAAGAACTGTCTGAGTTCTTTGTTTTAAATGAAGCTGTTTCAGCAGCAGCCTTTGGGAAAACTTTCCTCAGCAGAGTACTTTATAACCCGGTGGCTTTGGCACTAAACTGAGAACTGAATATTTGCTTTGATTTGTTTCAGGTCTCCTATGATTTAATGTGCATTTCCTAATTACTGTGTTGTCAATTCCTTGGAAGTGGGAATTCCTTAAACACTCGTGAGCTAGCACTTACACATAAAAAATTGCTTAAATATTCACTGAGAATGAAGAGCAAGCTACTGAAAATGATCTTTTAGTTTGGTAGGTGGCTGCTTATCCTTCAGATAGTACAGCTACGTCTTCAATGTTTATTTATACCAGAAGGACAATGTTATCAGGATTGATATGCCCCTGTTCTCCAGCCACTCCAATCAGGGGCATCTTGGAGCGGGATGTGATGTGTTTCTTCCCCTGTGACTGAAGCAGGGCTGCACTTGGGTGGTGTGGAGAGCCCTAATCCTTGAAGTGTTGGACAAAGGGTGTGGGAAGGCAGGAAAACTGCTTCTGCAGATTTGTGAATCCAACCATGGAGCATCTTTTTACTGTAGCAGGGGAAATTATGCCCTTGAGAATTTTAGCCGTGGGGGTAGGCAGCCAGGTATAATTGAGCTGTCAGTGTATCACTTTATTTCTGTCTTTCACCGTATGGCTGACATCTGGAAGCTCTCCTTCTACACTGTCCTCAGGGTGACCAGGCTGGTGGATTCTTACAGGCTTAGGCAAATCTAAATATAGTTTTACTGGTGGATAAAGAACAATATTCTGTTCTTACCTATTTTTCTCTGAGTTAGTAGCCAATAGAAGGACTGTGAAGCCAGTGCTCTGATTAGCGATGATGTCAACAGGAAACATTCACGTGCTCTAACTGGGACATGACTTGAGCATACAAATAGACTTAATTCTACTACTGGGATTTTCTGAGTAGTGTTGATTTGCACTCACCTTGCTTGTTGACACTTGGCTGCGTCTACCCTAATATGTATTGTCTCTGACAGGGATGATACTACATGTCCCAGTCTGACTTAAAGGCTGGTTGTCTTTTCTTTGGTAGTAAATGGGTTCCATTGTAATGGAATGACACAAAAACATGATAGCTGTGTGTCAGCTTATTTAAGGCATAACGTTATGTGTTTATTCAAAACAAATCAAACAGCACTGGAACAGTCACTGAAAGTGACATCAATAAGCAAATTATTTTACAGTGAAAACTTCAAGACATGCTTGTTTTGTTCTCCTACCTAAATAAGAAAAAAATTTCTGCTTCAGACTCATGATACAGGAAAATGAAGTATCACTCTAAGTTTTTTGGGTTGTACATGTACAGGAATTTCTGCTTAAAAGCAAGTAAAACAATAGACATTTTGCAATGGCATTAACATACAACATCACTTATTAATTGCAGTATTATTTCACAAACAAGGAAAAATAGCTGTTGGTTATCAGGTGTGTAACTCATTGCATATAATCTGTAACTCCATCTTACACATTCACGTCTTTTGAGATGCTCTATGAAGCCATCTGCAAGGACAGGCAGAGGAAACAAAAGCATCATGTCATTCATATTTGGTAGGCTTGACATTTTGGAAACTTTTGTAATTTGGTGTTCTAGGAAGTTATTAGAAGACCACATGTTTGGTAAGTCAGTTCTTGCCCTCTAACATTTACATGAGCAAGGTATTGTATTTTGCCTCTTAGAGAATACAGTGTCTCAATGCAATATTGTAGGCATGAAAATTGTGAACCGTAAAATACTTGTCAAGTGCTAATTTTAGCTTTCCTAAACTGCCATATCACTATCTCTATTATTAGAACTGTCTAACTGAAAACAAGAAGAAAAGGTGTTCTGTTATCTATATTTTTCCCCAAAGAAGTATTTATTATGATTCTTGGCAATAGCTCTTTGTTTTCTAAATCATGTATTTAAAAAAAAAAAGAGTAAGAAGATGAACCTGGCTATTCTTGTGAGCTGCTGTGAAAGGTATCCAGCTTCAGCTTTATTCTAATGTTGCACTTTCAGTGCAACACAGGTTCAGAGATGTACAAAAGGTACACAACAGTTGCCTTATGTTAACCATTTCTAGACGTTATTTGAGCTAATCCTCATATAGCAAAAATGAATGTAGCCTTTCCTACATTTTGGCCCCAAAGGATTCAGTCTTTATTCACTGATGTAATTCTGTTTTTTCACTCTGTCTTCTTAGTGTCACCCTTTATTTATTTCAGGCCTTTGAAGTCACCCAGTATAATGCACCTTATATATATGGCTGGTGTACACACATACATCCGATGTGAGAAAAATTATTTGGGCTTGGCATTTTTTGTATTCCTGTTACTGCTTCCAACCCATTTGAGCAGAGCAGTTGGTTGATGGATCCAGTAAGAGCCAACAGCCCAGGAGAGGGGTTTGACGCTGTGAAGCCAGCGGTGTTTCCAGGGCAGAAGGACTGGGCTTTATCTGACCTGGGTTTGGCAATCTAGTCTGGGGCTATCTCTACAGCTAGAGTGGCGGGGTTTCCTGTACCATCAAGTAGGCACTTCTATGTGGAAAAAAAATCATCTGACCTATTTTAGGCGAGTATTTTAAGATAGAAAGAATTATAACCTAAAGAAAGCTTTTTTCTCTCTGTGAAGTATAAAGGGAGTCTCAGCTGGCTAGTAAGACGTAGATGTCCCCTATGTGGAGATCTGTATTGCGTCAGCTAGAGCCTACCCTTGATGTCTGTGGGAATTTTAATGTAAAAAGCTGTAGTAACAACGTGTTTCCATCGCCTCCAGCTTTCACTGGGATTTCAGCAGACGGTCCAGAGAACTCACTTCACACTACCCCCACTTCATCTTATCGGTTAGCCAGAAAATCTGGAAACCAGGTCAGCAGAACCATGTGCTGGGAGGCGGGGTGGTGGCCAGGAGTGAAAGCCGGGAAGCCCCTCCAGGCCACCTCCATGGGCACTCAGACTCCCCTGCCCTGAGCTGCTGCCATGTGGTGCACTGCTGCAGCATGGCTACACCTCCCCACTTAGAGCTTTTTCATAGATGAAATTTTGTGATGCTGGGGAAATGTATCATGCTCTCTGGTCTCGCTTTTAACTCTTGTATAAGGAGGGACTTGTGAGGAGAACTATTCATACAGAGCACAATTTTGAAATCACAAGGACTGTGAAATCACGTTACTGTCACTAAGCCTTAATTTCCAAAGCCAAAGGAAAGATAGTTTAGATGATGTTGACATAATTTTTGAAATTACATGTACTTATATTTTCCTTTCACAATTAATTTCAATTGAGATGGCAGAGAGTTTTCAACTATATTACACATTTAAATTCCAAATTCAGAAAAGTTAAAATTTAAATTACTGCTTTGATGGAGATAAAACATTTCAGTCAACATGTAATGGATTATTTCCAGAATTGTCTTTCATGGACAAATGAAATGTTTAGGATTTTCTGTTCGTAATAACATGAGAATCTCTTGCAAAATTCTTCACAAAATCACTTGTTCCTGTTTTGTACCTCCCTGCTCATGTCTCATGATGGATTGTGTGAAATTCTACACAGATGTATGTTTTGTAATCTCTATTGTAAAAGTTTCACAAAATACCTCTTTTTGAATTCTAAAGAGAAAATGATGATCTGTCAGAATAATCAGATTCTGGAAAAAAAAAATGCATTTAAGTACACTTTGTTTAGGGCAACTTCAGTGGAAGTTTTTGTGCTGGAGTGTTGTGTTTGAATGAATCCAAGTCTCTGGTGAATACTACTGCCCTTGGAGGAGTTTACATGATTTCAATTTGTGCCTTGTGCAGCCAGCCTCTCAAGAAATACCACCAGTGATGTCTTAATTCTGCTGTCATTCTCAGGCATATCTCACAATTTTCTTAACTCTCACTGTAAAGTAGTGATGAAGCACTGCAGGGACATGTTTTGCCTCTGAATGCAAGGAATAAAAAAATACAGATTGTTAAGTTCTGGATCATTTGCAACTAGGCTAAAGTGTGGCAGCCTTACAAAGTGCTCCAAGAATGATGAACTGCTGGGCAACTAATGCAGTGTCAGGAGAAGTTAACCAGGGTTTCTTTCAAAGTTAGCAAGAGATGATTAGACCACTTGACTGATTGAGTAGTTCCACTGAAAGATTAAACATTTTGGTTTTGCATCACAATTCCTGTTTACTCATTTTTTTTTATATAGGCAATCTTTTAAAATAAAAGTCTTTCAGGTGCCATCTATCCCCTTCAGATACCAACCGATACCATACCATTAGAAGCATTTTCTTGTTTGACACAAAGCCACGGTAAATATTTTAAACATACAGAAGAAATTTGGTATGAAAATAGGGAATGAAGCACTGTTCTCTGAGGCTGTTCATACCCAGTTCTTTTGGTTATTCTCCAAATCTTCTGTCCCGCTCTCCATTTCTTCCATCTGTGGCTCTTATCCTTGTTTTGTGCTGCAGGGGTCTTCTCACACACAGTCAGCATATGCGTGATCTGGCCTCACATCATCACTGCTCCAGAGCTCCTTTCTCCTGCCCGTGACCACTGAGTGCTCTGTGATTTCTCATCTGCCCACAGTAAGTGGGAGAGGCAGGGATCCAAGAGAGAGGAGTCATCAACAGGAGGCTGATGAAATGTTGTGAAGAGGAAGTAGGCGTTTCACAGGGTTTTAAAAAGAGAAGGAACAGGCAAAAGTGTCACCCCAATATCTTATGAACAATTTCCAAGTAAGAATCCTTTGGCTTGGTACTGCCTAAACCGCAAGACATTCAAAGACCCAAATGTTGTGAACAGAGTGCTGTGTTTGAAGAAGTGGGGTTTGAAGCTGTAGTGAGTGATGTTAACTCCAGAGGTATTTACCAACAGGAAGAAGAGAGAAATGCATTTTTATTCACATTTTTGTTTGGAATTGGCTTCTTGTTGCTGAGTGGATCCAGTATTGCTGCAGTGCTTTAGCAAGCGTATTTCATAGATTGCAGGCTAGGGTGGAAAATATTCTGACAATGGTATTAAATGCATCATTTAAGGAAAGTCATGATGTTGTTGTGATTTTTCTCAGTTTTATGATTAAATGGTGTCCAATTAAATATTTCTTCATTTTAACTGTGAAGATAGAAAAGTTGAATTGCATTCACCATTTTGTTCCACTGATATTCCAATTTCAAATCAGCACTAATAGAAATAAGAATTCCTCAATACCTAAGAAAACTCACATGAAGATCTGACAGGGAGATGGAATTGGTGTATAATATTTATGTGATACCTATTAAATTATTAAAACCTTACTGATACAAGCAATCATGTAGGTACTTGTATTACAATGGGAAAAATACTCTCAATCCGATTCACATTTACACAAGGGACTGTTTTACTGAATTCTGACGAGGTAAAGGTGCCTTAAAAAAGTCTGATCTTTAGGTCTACATAGACAGAAACCACAGCCACAGTCAGAAGAATGAACTTCAGTATAAACTTCTCTCCACAAAACTTGAAAAAACTATACTAATAAAGTAAGATATTTAGTCTGTGGGGTGGGTAGAACTGTGATAAGATAGAAAAGTCAGAGGGTCATTTGTCTTCAGTTTGGTGTGTGGGTAGCTGCAGTCGAAGTGATGCTCTAATGCAGACATGCTTTTAAGCCTAGTGAAGTGTCAGGCCTTTATCCTTGGGACTAAGATCTATTTATTAAGAGATCTTTCTGTATTGAAATCTTTCTATACGGGAAAACACAGGAGAAACTGGGAGGTATCTAGGGAAGCCTCTCCTTTGCAGCACAATCTACATACCAAACAGCAGAGAAAAATGTATGATTGAAAAGCAAAACAAAATATGTAGGCCTTGAAAGGAATACTTGCATGTAGATATTAGTATAACAGTAATAATTTTAATACAGCAATCTTGGCAATGATGGGCATGCTGGTAGAAGCGTTAGTAGGCTGAGCGTGGAGTGCTTACAACAAGAACTACTAGTTCTCCGTTTCTAATTTTCATTGTTAATGGCATGTATTCTAACTGGTTCAAAATCTACCAGCAGGTTAATTTACAAAATATGGTAATCTTGACTTCCCTAGCCCGAACTTCCATGGACCACTTACTCTATCCATCAAGTAATTCCTAGGTCAGGTTCACCAGTCTCCCTCAGAACTGTAATTTATCTTCTTGTGAGACTTGCAGTTTTTATTCAGAGTCTTCCAAGGGTGAAGAATTTACTGCATCTTTTGCAAAGTTGTACCAATAGGGAATTTCACATTTCTGGTTAAACTTTGCCGTTTTCATATTTCAGTTGTAGTGTGTAATGCCATCTCTGTTAGATGTAAGATCATACTGTCATCCCTGTGTACTGATTGTGGATCATGTTCATTTCACCACTTTCTGTTGGCCGTGATAAACAGATGAAATGCTTTTATCTTCTCGCTGCAAGGCAGAATTTCCAGGAGTTACATCATTTATTGAATTAGCTTTCTGGAGAGAGAACAGAAGAGTATCACCATTCTTTGTTCCCCTACTTGACTCCTACTTCACCCTCACGCTGTAGAAGCATGGTTCCCATAGCAGTTGGCTCTGCTGTTTCTACTGACGTGCTAAGGTCCGAAGAACAAGTGGGATACATATCTGATATAGGAAAAGAGCCCTAGTTATTTTAAAATTGTATATTAAGGTAAAAGCATCTCTAGAAACTTTGATATGTCCTTGAGTTGTCAGCACATAGGGAGCAGTTACTCTCCCTCCTTGGAATAATGCTGAGATACACGCTGTCTTCATAGAGTATAAGGAGTTTAGAATGTGATTGTTTCAGTCTGCATTTTCTTGATGATAGAACCACGGTATGACCTTTTCTGTTTGAAATTTGAAACCCATCTCCCTGATGACAAAAACGCTTGTCAGCATGAGAAACTGAGGATATTTTACAATTTTGCAGCGTTTCACATATCAGTAAAAGAGTGTTAATCTTTATATATGCAATAGTTTGTAAATAAATATGCAGTTCTCTCAATAGAAATGATATGACAGGCATGATGCGTACTTTGAGTTTGAGCTTACCGAAAAAGCTTGTATGTGTAGATGTTTGTACCTATGTAGTGCTGTAGGAAAAGGTGTGGGATTGTAGCTAGTTCTGAATACAAAATCAAAAAAGCTTCCATTATTTTTTATTTAAACAACTACTTTCTAATACACTCTGTGCCTTGATCGTTACTGAGAATACCTTCATTGTTATTTTTATCTAAGTACTGCTAATTTAGCCTTATAAGGTTTCTAGACACTTCCTCTCCCTTCTTAAGACCTGATCCATAACCAGGATCCCTGTGTATGGATAGGAGCTATCAAAGCTGAACTGAACTAAGATACGTGATGATGGATACAAAGATGATGTCTGATTCATCACACTTATTTTTAGATATGTGTGTCTTAGCAGGTCAACCCTTATAGTTAAGGCATTTAGATGTCTGCTTTAGGATGAGATGAATCCCAGAGAGTCTGTTTCTTTCTACTGTCTGTAAAGCTAACCTAGAATATTTAGCATAACTGTCTAAGTTTGGTCAAATGAATCACACTATGTATCTGAGCATATAGATAGAATCACAGAATCATAGAATGCTCTGGGTTGGGAGGGACCTTTAAAGGTCACCCAGTCCAACCGCCCTGCAGTGAGCAGGGACATCTTTAACTAGATCAGGTTGCTCAGAGCTGTGTCCAACCTGACCTTGTTGTTTGTACTGCTCAGATACATGAAGATCATGAGCTCGTTGACCAGCTGCTTTGCAAAGTTGTGCATTTATAGTTTTCTTACTCTTTGTTTTCATGAACTGATCTCTTAATCCAGGAAATACCTTCAAGTCTGTGTGAGTGATAATGGAGCGCCTGGATACCACCTAGGGTTCTACATAAGAGACCATCCGTTTAGTGTCTGAGAATTAAGCACACTAATGGAAATGCACCTTTGAACCTGAGGGACTGCTACCTCCCAGCATCTGCCTATGTTACCTAATATGTGTTCTCTTTACCTCCACTGCATGTTTCATGTTTGTCTGATTTTCTGCTTCCAATGCTTCTAGCACTGTGTTCAGATTTGTTTTTGTTATTGAATATCTTTATTTTGCAGCATGCTTTTGCTAATTAATGATTTTACAGCTTTGAAAATTTAATCTCTTTGTTATTTTCTAAACATATTTCTAAACTAAGTTCCTTGCTTTTATTTCCTTGCCTTCATTAGTATTCTTAGTAGCACATAGTTTAATAACATCAGCAAATTTCCAGCAAATTAACCAATTATTTATTTCTTCCATATAAAAAATTAAAATGTTAAACAAGACTGTTCTGACAGTGATCTTTTGACAGTCTAATGGTAATCACCTTTCCCAAACTTAGCAATTTGTTGTTATCACTGTGGTACTTCAGCCCCAGTGCAGACTATCCTGTCACACATATGTAATCGTATGTAATTAATTTGGTGAGATAATATAAAGTGATATGCTAAATTTGAAATATTCTAAGTAAGTGAGTTGAAGTTTAGTTTTCAGTTAAAATTGCCACTGAGTGAGCAAATGCATCAGTAAAGTAAATACATTAAAATCAAAGTGCAATGCATAACAAATAAAATGGAAAATACCGGATACAATATTATAAACAGACATTAGATAGATCAATGATATATCTATTTATGAGCTGTACTCTACTCCATCATAAATACGAATACCAAATAGAAGGGGTTCAGAGATGGGCGGTGAGGCTGGTCAGAGGCCTGCAGGTGCTTCAGTCAGAGAAGACACTTGCACAACTGGGATGCAATTGAGAGCTCCGTGCTGCCTGATTTGAAAGAGGAGGTCAATCCCAGTTATCACATTCCAGCTGTGTTCCCCTGAAAAAACCCCACCAAACTTGCTTTTTTTTTTTCTGTTGCATTTTACTTGAATTAGGTAAATATTCATTGGCCCAGACATCACAGGTAGAACCCTTTGACTGCGGTTTCTGGCTTCACTAGAGTATCCGCATAGATTCTCGGTGGTGTCTGTCTTACTTGAGTAAGTCCACTTGTTGTATTGCCCAGTGCATAATGCAGGGGTGAATCACACCCAGGCAGTTCTGTCCTGTACCAGTTCCTCCAATTTGTTGGAACTGATACATAAAATAGCTGCTTCCAATATTATTTCATGTAAAGGTTGCCCCAGATCATCTTTTCCTTCTTTTGACTCAGGAAAAAAGCATAAGGAAATGTGGGAAAACTCTGTGTCCTTGAAATGAAGTTGTTGTCTTGGAGACTTTTCATAGCACACAAGAGAAAAAACAAGTAGGAGAAAGCTCCGAAATGAGTGCTGGAAGTGGTGAGGAAGGTGGTGTGATGAATGGTCAGGAAGCCACTCTAATGCTTTCATTTAAAAATAGACTTGCAGCCTGTTGTGTGGTTGCAGAGTAAAATTTGAAAAGGTAATAGGAATGCATTCAGAAATCTAAAGTCAAATAAGCAATAAAAATTTATTATGATTAGGTTCAGTTTCATGATAGCTTGGAGCCTGACTCATGACTTTTGAATATCTGTAATGGATGATACTAGAAAACTTCGAAAGAGATTCATAATATGTAGCTGTCAAGTAGGGAGCATAGTGCTTGTCAGCCCTTTTGCAGTGAAGCTTAAATTCCTGCCTTTTATTTCCTGTGCAAAGTAGGCATTTTCTTTATATTCTTCCATTTGACTTTGAAGAAATATACCTTGTTAACAGCTTCAGACTTGTCTTAATGAATGTAATTTATCTATCTGAATCTTTATTTTCGGTTTCTTCTTTATAATGGTAGGAGATTGAGCATATATTTCTTAAAAGGCTTTTAAATTTACCTCTGGTAACAGTGTGCAGTTCTGTAGGTCTGATTGTGCTAAAGCAGAAATATGACTTGAAATTGAGTTGAACAGAGCAAGTAATTCATAAACAAAAAGTGAAGATGGTCAGATTAGATTCCTCAAAAATTCTGAAAAAAAATGTAGTATAATAATACTTTATACTTAGATTTGCTATAGTGGAAGGATTGTATGGATCAGTAAAAATGCAGAGACAGATCCTTAAATGGAAAAACAAATTAGAAATACTCTTTTTCCAGTTCTAAAACATGTCACTTACTTATAGCTTATCACTCTAACTAAATATTCCTCCTAAAGACTGGGAAGGCTGTGCAGTTAGCAGGAGTGTCCTTCAGAGGTCAACCAACACTGGAGCTGATTTTCTGTAATGCCTCCATTATTGAGCTGGAGGATGGGATGGAGTGCACCCTTAGCAAGTCTGTCAATGACACTAGATTGGAGGAGTTGATGGCTGGAGCTCTTGGGTGTATGATATTGAGTCCAGCAGAAGGTTACCAAGATGTTTAAATGGTTTGGGGCACAAGACATACAAAATTTACTTTAAAATTTAGTTTTGAAATAGTGTATGTGAGGGAAGGCAAAACAGATGATATTTGGTGGATCACTGGTATGAAGGTAAAGTGCAACTACCATATTGAGCCATCATCTGTTCATCTCCTGGGTGACTTGTGCCACTCTCATGTCTGTTGGAGGGACAACACAGAAGGGCACTAACAGCTCTGGATGTTTCTGGAGGGCATTGGTGATTGATAACTTCCTAATGCAAGTGATCAAGGAGCTCACAAGCTGTAGAAGTGTGGGCTATTGAGGTGGACAGTGAGGTGCAATGAAAGCTGTCTGAACTGGTAGGCTCAAAGTGTAGTGATCAGCAGCACAAAGTGTAGCTGGAGATCAGGCATTAGTGATGCATGTACCCCACACAAAATACCGGGCCAGTATTGCTTAACCTCTTCAATAGTTCTGGGTGCCCTGATACTACAGATAGACGAACTTAACTGGGGCAAGTTCTGTCAGGTGCTACTAGGATGCTGAGGATCTCTCATATGTGGAGAGGCTGAGGGAGCTGGGATTGTTTAGCCTGGAGAAAAGGCAAGGGAAAACCTATTAATACTTATAAAAGTCTGAGAGGGGAGTATAGAGAAGAAAGAGCTAGTCTCTTCTCATTCATGCCCATTGAGAAGACAAGAGGCAAACAGAGAAAATTCTACATGAATATAAGATTTTTTTTTTTTTTACTGTGACAGTGGTTGAACACTGCAACAGGCTACCTGGAGACGTTATACCATCTTAATTCTTTGGATGTACTCAAACTGGACACAGACCTGGATAACTTGTTTTTTCTGACCCTGCTTTGAGCAGCGGGATTGGACTAGATGATCCCCATAGGTCCTTTTCAACCTCATCCATTCTGTGGTTCTGTGATTGTCTAGCAGGGTAAGCTAAGCTGAGCCTGAGTGGAAAGCACTGAAGGAATTTCAGGAGTATCTGAGTATCTGACAGTTTCCTGCTTTGTCCATGGTGAAGAAAATGTGTAAAAGCTAAGTGTGAGGTTACCAACAGGCAGATCTTCCCAACAAAGAAAACAACCTGAAAAGAGTTGTGTGTTTCAGTATGCTGTTAATTCCTCAGCCTGCCAAAGAAGTAATTTTTTGGCAACTTTTACAAGTCACTGAACGTCCTAACATAACTGGAACCAGTCAGAAGTTGGGTTCATCTATTATATTAAACCTGACTCAAATGTCAATCTATATGTAAGATTAAAAGTGGTAGAATCACAGTTACTCATCATGAGGCTCCAAATGTTTTCATGGTGGAATTTTGAAGAGGCATCAGGGAAAAGAAACTGAAAAAAACCTTTAGTATTTGAAAACAAGGTGTTTTATAGGACAAAAAAGAAAAGAACTACTTATTATGCAGAATCTCCAGACTGGAAGTCAGGGTGGTTGTAAATGTGAAAGAATGGCATTTCAATATAAAGGGAAATCATTAATACATATTTGTTTCTGGCAGTAATAGCAACAGTAGTTGTGGTAGTCCCAGATAGAAGCAGCTGTCAAATTCCCCATCATCCTGAATCATCAGACAAGTACTGTCCCATTCCTCTGCAGAGGGGAGCGCATGACACTGACACGTGTGGGTTTGCAAGCGGTGAATGCTTGGGCAAATGCTTCATCTACAGAGTTACACAGTGCTTCACACAGAGCACTGCTGGTGCCATCATCTGGTATAATCCGAGGTGAGATCTGATACTTTTCTTATGTGGGGCACTGCAAGATGAGAACTTAATAATGGGTTTACACAAGTCTGGTAGGAGCTTGCGTCGGGGACATGTGGAGAGTGAAACAGGGCTGCATCCCTGACACACAAAACAAACACAGAATTGCGTGAAGGAAATTGTGTCAGCATGACCAGAGCCTGAAAACCTACAGATATATCCTGCCTGGTGAATGCCCCATCCAACACAAACAGTCTGTTGGAACATTAAGTACTTCGGTTGTTCACTGAAGACTCCATGCATAATAGGTCTGGGAACCGACTTTTGGTGGTATCCTGCAACTTCAAGTTGCTCTTGTGGTAGGATTTCCATAGCTATTGAAGTGAATTGAGTAGTTTAGAGTAACGTGTTTTAAATTCTTCTGAAAGTCAGAAGCTAGCAAACTTGGGGCCATAACCCGTGAACATTTCTGCTGGAATCTAAAAATAAAAAAGCAACATGCTCTTCCTATGTGACATCTGCACAGAAGTTCAGGACATGATCTGTAAATTTGTGTTGATGTTTTTTCCTAGTGTTAGCTGGAGGATGGAAGTAAAATTTAATATGATCTTGATGAACTGGAGAAACAATCTGGAAAAAAAATTATACAATTCAATACAGACAAGCACAGAGTTTCAGCTTTAGCCATAGCCATTGTTATTAAATACTTTCCTTACGTGTCTTTGGGACTTTGATACACGTTTATTAATTTGGCACATTTCCTTAGTTTTAGATAAAGAGTTAAGTATATCTTTATTTATTACTGACAAGGGGACATATGTTTTAACAAAAAGATGATTAGAGAGTGCTGGAGACTATCAGTTCTTTCTACACCGATTGTCACATATTTACGTTGGGTGTAACAAATCAGCTACCCAGAGAATCCCTAAATTTTCATTAATGTATATTTTTATTTACTTTATATATAGTTAAAATCTCTTACTTTGAATGCATGGAAATCTTATGAGAAGTTGTTACTCGATAAGAACAAAGAGCAGTAACAACCTTCACTTAAATCTGTAGTGTACTTGAGAAATGGCCATATGAAGGACCTACTGGGTTTTTTTTGCTTCTCTCTTTTATGACTCATTTCTGCTGCTTTTTCTCAGTTCTTCAATGTTGTACAGCTCATTCACTGAAGATCTGCATTTCTTCCCATCTTACCATGCATAAATTCACATATTAACATCTGGCGAATTCTGCCAGATGTCACTGAAATGGTTTCTTAGCTTCAGTGCTGGAGATATTATCTCAGCTTCAGATACACGGGAGGTTTGTGATTGCTGTGATGTTCTGTCCTGCTGTTTCTATATTCTCCACGCACAGGGCGTTCTGTGGGGGAGCTGCCAAAAGAAGGGAAATGCCAGGGGTATAAATGTACTTGCTGCATCACACAGAACAAACAACCCCACGTTCCCTCTCCTTTTTCATTGTGAAACAGCTTGAACGAAAATTAAAAACTATGGAACAGACCTTTCAACCTTTGGAAATGAAAGTATTAAATATAGTGGATTTTTATTGTGGCAGGCATTGTGAAATGTGGAAACCTCTCGAATCAGTTCTGGATCATTAAAAAAATTCCACAGTAGGGGGTTTGGCTTTTACCTGTTTAGAAGGGCTATCGTCTTTTCTGCACCTCCTCCTGTTCCGTTCGCCTCTGACAGCAACCCCTGTGTTCCCACTCTGCTGTGACTTGACATCCTTACTTTTCACTGAATCTATGTAATTGTTCTGTCTAGTTCTTGCTTTCCTCTCTACACCTTTTCTTTGACACGCAGTGCCATTTCACCTTGCCCTTGTAATTAGCCAGATGATTATCTAGAAGGTTTTATATTTGGTGTGTAAAAATAATGTCAGGAAATTAACTTGCTACTTAAACAACCCCACTGCCTGCAAAAGCCTGCTGAATGAGTCGCTCGAAATATTACTGCAAATATTGATTGCTGCACTATTCCGAAATGAAATACAAATTTACGTACTTTATCTTCTCATGACAATAGTAGTTTTACATTATGCTTTTGAGCATACTTTATTTTACTGTAGTTTATTTTGAGTAAATGGCTTTCACACAGAAATCACATCATTGTTGCTCCAGCCAGCCTCTCTGGGAGACATAAACTCATATCGTAAGGGGGAGTTGTAAATAGTAGAAGATACGGTGTCACTGAAATGAAAGGTGGAAGAAAGCTGTTTTGCTGCAGTAGTGATCAGGTAGTGATCTCCTAGTTGAGGATATTCTGCCAATACATTTTCATGCTTACCGTTCAGGAATATGGTTATCCAGATCCTTACACTTAATCATCTGATAGAAGTTACTATTCTATGTGAAACAGACTGCAAAATTGTTGTCTCTTTACTGCTTATAGAGGATCCAGAATTAACATTTGGCATAAAAATGCCAAAGCAAGTGGCTGATCTTTCAATCAAAGGACACAGATAATTTTTGGCAGCAGGAGGCCAATTCTGGATGATCATGTGTTAGAGTTATACCAGGGACTTAAAAATTACCAGTCAGAGAAACAAGCAAATAAAACAATTGTTATGAAATCATCTTCAGGCACTCGAGTTAGATTTTATAAAACACGAGGTGGAGAAAAAGAAGCAAAGTCATTATGAAGCTGCTTGAGAAGGAGCTTTTGTGTGTAATACCAGCAGAAAGTAGAGTTAACGTACAGTTAATCCTGCAAACTATCGCACACATTTTACACAGCAGAAGTTCTGTAGGGATTCAAGCAAACAAAAGTGGCATCACTGCTTTTGTGGTAACCTTTCATATGCTACAGACTTTTCTCAAGAAACTGAAGTAACATTATTGTTGGTTAGAAAGCTGTGTGATCTTTGACTGTTATAGTAATATGTAGTTGAGCCTCTCTGCAGATCTGATAAGGAGAAAGAAGAGAAGAGAATGGATGCTTCGATGTATGCAGCGTGGTTTCAGAAAAGACGTAAAATATATATAACCTTAGACTTTGCAACCTCCATTTCATTCTTCTTGGCAGATTTGGGAGGTAGACAATATGTTCCCTGCTTATTTATTCAAGCTTCCTGATTTGTGTATATTTAATACCACACTACTGTCAGAAACTTAATCAAACCTAATGTTGTACTTACTTTAGTCTTGCCTGTGGAGTGATAAATTGGGGATGAAGGAATGGGAAAGAAAATGAATTATCTTTCTGCGGTATGAAAGAATGTTGCCTACTATCCATTTGTACCCTGCGAGGTGAAAACGTTCCTACACCAGACAGAATCTGATCTCCATGCTCTATTGAGCAGAGAGATCCATCAAACAGTTTTTCCTTGATTTATTGGGAAAGATGCTAAATATTTCTGATTTAAATCAGTACTTTAAATCTATATGCCGATTCTGATATGCCTAGAATAGGTGTTGTCCATGCAGTACATTAGCACAAAGCAGACAACATAGCTTGTCAATCACACTGATATGCATATTAATCACTACTTTCCTAGATTCCTTGTCATCCACAAGAAATGCCTTGATGGCATTGGGACCAGCGGCATCAACACCAGTACAACATCCAACTCAACATGCTGTCAAAATCCCTTCTCATCTTCCTGCAGCTCTTGCTCCAAACACTCCTTCCCCTTCCCCCCCCAAGATCCTGATGTGAGATCACATGACAAGACCAGGCATCTGCGCATCAGGTCAAGAGGAGATGTAGGAGAGGCATCAGGTATGAACAAACCTCCTGCAATAAATCCCCCTTTTTCTAAATGACACTTTTATGTGGCAGTTCATCACAGACGGATTAGCTGCCGTGGCTGAACAGACTCAAAGTATATCTGAACTGTATCTGAGAGCTGGTTGGATCCACCAGGAAAGTGACTCCAGGCTACAGATCTTGAACTTCATTACTCCTAGCGGAGGCCAAATGCAGCACTTAATGTGATGGTACAGAGGGGGTGTTCCTGTCCCACTGGCATGGTGATGAACAGAGACCGTATTGCTACCAGAAACTGATGTGTCACAGTGGGGGCACCAGGTGCGGTCGCCTTCTGCTCTACCTTGCAATGTCTTTAAATGCCCTCGTAATCACCCACTCTGCAGGACTTTTTCATTTCTGTTGACTACTACATTTCCCTGCCTTCGTTTTTTTCTCCAAAATAAGCCTTCACATCCATCTGTAGGCTGGTGAAAGAATATCAGTTTCATGCTCTGGGGGGGAAAAAAAAATCCAAGAGGTGTCACTTGAATATTTTTTTTTATTTAATCAGATACAGAATGCAACAGCATTAACTCAGTGAAGCATAATTTAATAATAACTTACATTCTATAGTATTTTTTGATCCAGCTGTCTGAAAACGCTTTGAAACATTAATACATTAAATTTAACACTGTCCGTCTTGTGAAGTAGGTAGGCATTATAGCCTTAATTTTACAGATGAGAAAACACAGGCGCAGAGAATTTAAATGCCTTGCCCAAGGTCAAATGAGAGATTCCTGCTAGAAAGAGGAAGGAACAGTATGCAATCTATCCAGCTGCTAGCTTTCTATGGAACAAAATGTGTGCATCAGTGAAGTGTACATACATTAACAAATACATTTGTTTATCTTCATAGATGTAACAGGACACTAGTATATATGACTTGATAATCAACAACATACTTTTAAATTGAGAATGTGGATCAGAGTGAAGAGTAGGCCAAAGATGACATTTGGCCCAGCGACTTTGTTGTTTTTTTGAGAAATAAATGCACTAAAAATCCCACAAAACCTGTGCAGTGATTGACACAGGTTAATACAAGTCTCGTCTGCTGCCTCCGGAGATGAACACAAAACCAGTTCTTGGGCATTCTTGCAATGCTGATAGAAAAATGAAACCATAGGAAAGCACAAAGTTGAGACGAAAGCTTAATCACAGAAGGCTGTCATGACTTTGGGGTTTTCCCCTAAGAAAGAAGGTCTGGAGTGCTGTTGGGAACTGCTTTGCAAGAATGGGAACCACTGAGATGAGCGTGGAAATGTTAGCCAGAATAGAGGATGTGTGAAAAAACCTCAGTGCTTTTCTTCAGAAGAGCAGATCAAGTCTTCGTGCAAAGCAAGTCTTAAAGTTTGTTTAACAGTAACGCGGACTAGAAATAAAAAAAAAAATAGTGTTTTTTAGAGTTTTAGACTTTATTGTATTTTAGGTTTATGTATGGAAAAGTTACAATAAGAAAAGTCTTCTATGATCTACGGTGCTGAAGTCAATTTTCCAGTTGTTCAGTGCTGTATTGTCCCCATTGCACAGGATAGAATGTGTATGCGTAATCTAACTTCTGTTCTCCCTGCGGCCGAACAAGTGGTGCTCTCCTAAAGAGATTTTCTTTGTGACTCTGGAAAATAATTTTCTTCTCTTCAGCTGTTCCATTTTGTTATATGGAGGCATATATAAATTTGCACTTGCAAATTTCTGATTTTCCTCCCCTCCTTTTCCTGCAATCAGTTGCTGCCAGTCACTTCCATAAGCATATATTGGCTTGGTGTCAATTTGCCCAGCTTAATCTATGTAAATAGGTATAAATGCTTTTATCTCTCTTTCCCTTCCCACTTAATTTCTTCAGAGATTCTTTGCATTTACTCTGATATGTGTTGCATCCAGCTCTGTTCTCAAGTTTTGAATGGGTACATGCTCTTATCCCATGCATCTTTGCTGCAACCTGATACCTGCAAATTCCCCATGCCTTTAAAGCAGTGCCTGTTGCATTCATTTGCCCCTCGAAAAAGGGTTTGTATCTTCTTAGGAATTACAAGCAAAACCCTTTGTCAAGCAAAAAAAGTCCTACTAGATAGATTTTCCATTGTCCTCTGTGGAGAAGAGGACCAGAACAATGTAAAACTCAAACAGAAATTATGATCTGGCTGCTTACACAGCAATCATGGTTCTTGCTTCCAAGCTGTTAGGAGCAAACTCCCAGCTCCTCAAGCCAAAAGACAAAGGCTCTATTTCTATCCAGAAAAGTCCAAGCTGTGGGCTAGCAGAAATTGGGGAAATGGAGAGGAGTGATGATCCCAAATTAGAACCTAGGGTAAGTTTCTAGTTATCATTTACTCTTCTTTTGCATATTTTTTCATACCTGTTCCCATTTGTTAGTCTATAATATGGTGCTCCACAAATGTCATTTGTCCACAGACCAACTCACTGGTCGCAGTCATTTAAAAACATCTCAGGCCAGGGCCTCCTTCTTCTAATGAATACATTGTCCCAAACCAACCTTACTCAAGGGGTTGCTTTGTGCTGCTGCTCCTTCGTATTATCTTAGAGTTAGGATAGAGCATATGTCTTCCTGATGTTATTGAGGAAAGGGGGAAACTGGTTAAAAAAAAGGCAAAACAAAAATCTGACACCAGCAAGAAAGTCAACGGAAGTCGTCTGTGCCTTACCTCTTGTTTGCTTCCTGCTGAAGGCTTATGCTTTATTTAGCCTGATACATGACATGAGTGTGATTTGTATGCTGTGCTAGTTGATAATGGAGGAACTGAAGCCCCAAGCCCAAAGTGTTGGTTTGGGCTTTTTTTTCTGTGAAACAGCAAATTACTTTTTATAATCTGATCTATATACATCAGCTTAATTTGCATCAATTTTTATAAAAAGATCCATACAACATAGGACACTACTCTTCCTCAGGGACTAACTTTACGTAACGTTTTAGAGTCCCACATCTCTGTAGAAGTGGATTTTATCATGGAATGTGTTACCTAAATTAAAAATACAGAGGTTTGCCAGAGAGCTGCTTAGAAGGTCCAAGTGTTTCTTTACCCATAAGACTGAAGTAATGGGCAGAGAGTAGCTCTGGCAGCCAGAGATTTATGCAGAGGCATTTGCTGCATTGCTCTCATGATTTTTTTTTTTTTTTATGTCATTTATAATGCACTTAATGGTGTATTATCTTCTCACTAATATATTAATAGATCAGCAGATATAATAGTATGGTATATACACCATATATAGTATACTATATTGTAGCATTTATTATAAAATAAAATAATAGTAATGTAAAATAATAATGTGAGAGATGACTTCAGACCTTCAAGCACCTTTAAGGAACTCAGAGTATTTTTTCTTTCTGGATGTATATGTGAGTTAATACAGAAAGATGGCTCGAAGGTGGTTATGATTCTACTTTTGCCCAGAACCTGATTTCCTTTTGTATACGGTTAGAATGCTGTATTGTGAAGCAGGTGGTGTCTCTAAAATGTTGGAGTTTTAAAGGTAGATATTAGAGAGTAAAATAGAAGTTTATTTACCACTAACTCCTGATTTCTCAGTCACTCAGGGATGAGCTGATGATGGCAAGAGAATGGGAAGGACATGAGTTGGGTTTTCAGAAAGGGTGTATTGTCTGGACCCAAAATTCAGGAAAACAGAAGGCGCATCTGACAGTACCAGCAGCACTCAAAAGTGCCTGCGCCTTTGTGTTTTCTTACAACTTAAAAACTTTCCAGGAGCACTTTATACTTACTCCTGCCCTTGGGGGCAGTAGGATTCTCCTTTGCAGTTTCCTTGTGCGGTTTCCTTCAGGTCTGTTTTGGAGGCTGAACCTGCACCTTTTGGCATCAGAAGTATAAGCTCCCAGAATTACTAGAAGAGCAATTACATCAGCAGGTTGCAGGGCTAGGCTCCTGCACCAATTCGTCTGCCAGCAATAGAAAACTTGTCCATTATCTTTCTATTTTAGGAATGTCCAGGATATCTTCTTTTTGAGAGTGCAGGTTTTGATTTTGATCTGAGAACATTTTCTGAGAGGATCAGTGTGATTTTAAAATTGAACTGTTTTCAGACACACTTCAGAAGCTCTTTGCCAAAGGGAAATCTTTTCCCCAGTTGCTCTCTGCTGTTGCGGGAGCAATTTCAGTGCAAGTGAGGTGTGCTGTGGGCAGAAGTTGTCCTTTTTACCGGCTGCTCTTCAGTGGTTGGTTGCTGACTGCTCGCTGGGTTGCAGAGACCTAAGTTCAGACACAGAGATGATGTGAAACTAGAGCTGATTTTCAACATTTTTCTTGCCCTGCTATTTTGTTTTAATGCAATGTTAATTTTAATAAACATATGCAAAAGATAAATTATTTTATAATGTGGAAATTATAATAAAACTTAGATCAAAGGTTTTGGTAGAAGATGCAAGAGTGCTTTTGGCAGATACTGTAGTATAAGGAGACCTCACAGATTCATTATGTTCTATGCTCTGTTCTCAAAGCACGTTATTTAACAACATTAACAATCTTTGTGCTGATTTTTTTAAAATTGGCTGGTTAGTAATAACTTCATTATGTGTTACCAGATTCTGACATAATTTTGTATTTTCACAGTCTGTTAAAGTCCATGTAGGCTTTTGCTTTCAAGATGGATGATTTAAAATACAAAGTTCAGTGTGTTTGTTCAGACAATAAGAAATGCAAAATGATATGTAATGATGTTTCACAATTAAGAGAATATTGTCACAAAATTAAACAATAATACTTTCAGATGAAATAGGAAATATAATCCAAAATATTCTCCTCTTTCAGTAAGACTGATGATCCTGGGTAGGATACCATGTAAAAAGAATCTTTGTACGAAGGAATTTGTTCCACATAACCATATATCACTTTTCCCCTGTCAAGTTCTTTGAAGATGCCTGTTTTAATGGCTGTTGAAAATCTATTGGAAGATCTGGAAGATAATCAGCATTAACAAACTTGCCTCCTCTATACTTTTGTAGGATTGTCAAATACAATCTTAATTTGCCACTGGCATTGTATATTTATTAAAAGTGACATTTTCCCATTTTCCTCCAAGCGGATGGCTCGGATGGCTCATATGTGCAAACCTCAAAGAGTTGGAGAACAAAGCCTGTGTGTAATGCCTTAATACTCCCCAACTGCAGAATTTCTGAATTTTCTTAAAGTGAAAATGTGAAATAGACTCTTACAATTGCTATCTGTGTGGCAAAAAAGTTTTTAATTAAAACAATACCAACTATCTGCATAAGTAATTTTCAGATCAAACTCTTCATCTGTGTGTATATGTACAGGAATAGACATATACCTGTGTGTACACATATACATGCTAACAAACTTCCCACAGGATTGATAGTATTTTTTTTCCTCAAAGCCACATGGAATTTTTAAATAATTTTTTAATAATTGCTAACCAGGATCAGGGTTATGTTTATGTTATAGCCTATTTCCGTCTTTTGTTATTAAGACCAGATGTAATGTATATTAAGCTTGATCATTTTATCCTGGACATTTACTTTTTAAATTTAATTTAATGCAGATAGGCTTTTTTTGAGCTACACTACCTAAAGTCTTATGCCGCACAAGAGGAATTAGTGAGATTAGTGTCTGTGAGCACTCTGCAGGGAATTCAATACACAGCAATAATTTGGGTCACAATGCCTTATAAAGTCGGTGCTAGTGAGAATTTTTAGCATAAATTTAAGCTGATGCATCATTCCAACATGCAAAACTTTATGGACTTTTGACCCAGTAAGTATCGCTAGCAGATCATGAATGTTTGGTTAACACCTTATGCTGGAAAAGCCATTCATCTGTCTGGGAAGAGTTTGCCAAAAGTGCCTATAGGCAGATTAGCCTCTTACATGGATGGCTAAGTGTAAACAAGGGACTTAATGCTAGCCAAGCATCTGAGCTAAGAGCTTCAAATACAGCACCTTAATTTCTTTGCCTCTTTCCCAACTAATCCCTGTTGTAAACACATCAGGTATGTGTGTCTAAGGAATATTAGGAGTATTGATAATTAGTTTTTTTCTTTGGATACCTTCAAGTCAGCAACAGCAGAATTGATCAGAAACTTTAATTTCTCGGTAAAAAGTGAGTAGTGCGTAAGTGCTTTGCGGAATCAAGAACTTGCTCTTTTGGTTTTCATACATTCATTTGAAATGCTTTATTTGCTTCAAAAGGATTAATCTTAATAGCTTTAAAAATGAAAGCCTAAAACTAGCCGGAATTGTTGGCTTAGGACCTACAACAGGGAATTAGTGGCTTCCCACTCACCACTAATGAGTGGATTTTTTTTAAGCTCTGTTTATTTATGAGCACTGTTGAATACAAATTCTTTTTAAACAAGTTATTTTAGGGGACTTGCTCTGCTTGACTTCAAAAAATATTCAACAAACATATTAACAAAATGCCATTTGCTCAAATGGCAGCATCTGACTTTAAAAAATTGCAGCTTACTTAAAGAAGAAAATATCTAGGTTATTAGTAACTATTGGCTTCCAAAAAGTTATCTCCAAAAACGAATCTTTTCTTAGCATCAGGAACTTTTTGAGCAACAAAATTAGATACAAGTACATGCTACCATGCTCTGTCACTCTGCATTCAAGATATTACATAAACATTACAGAAAATTCATATTTAAGGTTATTCAGTAAAGTGATGTGCTGATTGAAGACTGTGTGCCTTAAAAAATTAGGGGAAAAAGAAAGTTTCTGTTATTTGGGATAGCCGAAGTGTTCCTCTGTGAAAGCTTCCTCTAATATACCTGGTTACTCATTTTTCATGCTGGCAAAAAGAAATTTGAACAGAATGAAATCAGACTAATAGTGGAATGAATCAAATCCTGCATTTTAATACGAGTGGACTGAAGTAAATTTTTTTTTTGTTTGTTTCTTGTCTTTTGGGAATTGACCAGTAACACTCTTACTGTAGAGTTTTCTTCCAGATTTCCTATTGTGAATCCACAATGTGTAAGAGAAAAGTATTCAGCCAAGCTAAAGAGATTTTTTTCACTCTTCCATAACCTCAGGTTTTGTTTTAAAATTTTATTTTTTGTCACTGTCATTATGAAATGAAATTTTCTTTTTCCTGTAATGTTTTCATCTCGTTGACTTCATGCTTTTTCCTTCTTCATGTTTTTCTGCTTTTATATATTCGATCACAATGTTGTTTTCCGCCGCTTTTGTTCTTGTGCTGTAACAGTGGCACTGCTGTTTCTGGCGTGCGGTGTGTGGTGCTGAGCTTGTCCGAGTTGCTCTGCTCAATGTGGACGCTCCCGGCTAATGCTGGAGTCTGAGCAGACACAGCAGTTGCAGGTGACACCCAAGGAGGCAGCCACTTCGCTTGCCTCTTTTGGGGACATGCTTTAGTGTTGGGCTGGGATTCTTAAATAAGGGCTTGCCTGCATCTTATTTCTTAACATACCTAGCAGTCCTGAAAAACAAATTACTTATCACCGGGGTGCAGAACTGCACAGCTCTCGCCATCTGCTGCTGCTTAGCAGGGGAGCGATTCTGGTCCTGGAACAGCGTACCAGAAAGGTCAACTAGTTTTACTTGCTCAAATTACTCTGTTGATAGGTTGACCTGTAATTGTGTTCTTCCACTGAAACAAATTAAAACTCAGTTACAGGGGGTAATGATTTGCTCCATTATCTATAAGATGAAGGTGGGATATTGTACAGCATTTCTGTTCTGGACAGGAATTGCCCATCAGATTAATTTGAGAAAAAAAATACACTGTGATAAAATGTAGCATTAAGCAGATTGTACTCCAACTCCTGCATCATCCCAGTGGGTATCTCATATTGCATTTCTGAAGTGATGCGTACAATAAAAATGTGTTCCCGTTGCTGTTTTTTCTAAAATATATGTATACATGCACACATAGTAGAGCTGATAAATGTTGACACTGGGAGACGTGTATCTTGGGGAGGTAAGGCTCCGGATCATTACAAACGATATACAGAATAAATTTTTTTTTATATAACATATTGTTTATGTGTTGTAAATTTACTATAGAAACATTTTCAAAGTTTGAATCGGTGCATGCTACCAGAAAGCATTGAAAGGTGTTGCTGCCTGACAGGAAAGAGAATGCCAAGGTTATGGTTGAAATAATTTAGGTTAAAACTGCAATACTTGAAAAACAAATAGAATAGGAAGGTATGGAAAAGGAACCATCTACACACAACATACAATTCTTAGTATCTGCAAATGTAGCACTGATTTTTTCCTTGTTTGTCCCTTGGCAGTTTCCAGCTGAACTGCTACGCATCAGACTCCATCATTATGTCTGGCAGCTGCAGCGGAACACGGTTTTAGAACTTTCTGTGATTTCAGCAGTGAAGCACAGCAAGCACTTTACTGGCCAAATAATAATAATAAAAAGCCAAAAGGCTTGAATTGAGATATTTTCTGTATCCATGGCAATGATGCTCAGTAAGGCAGGAAGCTTCCATTAAATCATCATTACTGACAGCTTGCAACAACTTACCCAATTCTGTGTCGCCTGATACAAGCAGGATCAGCTCCCTCTGCCAGCACCACCTTTTTGCTCAGTTTTACCTGTACTTCTCATAGAACAGTTAGCTTCCTCAAGATTTGTTTTCTGAATCTTAAATACTGTTGTGCTGGAAAGAAAAGGAAAAAAAAAAAGTACAGAAGTTACACAAATGTGTCCACCAGGTGCGAAAATGGTCTCCTTCAGATCCTTTGAAATTGTGACCTTGCTGGTTATCCCAAGATGAGCAGATCCTTTCTTTCTCCCCCTCAAAAGAGTATTTTCATGTGTATTGTCAATATTCCTTTAGATGAACTATGACATGAAAACCCCTGGATAGCCTGTACGCTCAAGTAGTTTAGAGAGGCTAAATGATCTGGAAAAGAAGCAGCAAGTTCAGGAGTGGGAGAGATGACAGGTGGTATCCAGAGTTCTGAAAGATACTTTCTTCATCCTTTAGTAGTGCTGGCATGAAGGGTTTTGTTGTGTACTTACACTTTGTTGTGTTTCATGGGGGTAGCACGTGGGTAATATATGTGAAAATGATGGACCTTTTCCTTTCTCCTCCAGGGACAGTGCACATGCTTCTTATTTTTTCTAGCCTTTTTCATCAATAGAAAATACATACTGTTCGGATTCATGCTAATGGGTTTTCTGTTGTTCTGTTTTATTTTAAAACCTGAACAGCATATAGATGGCAAAGCCATAGTGCGACTGGAATGAAATATTATTCATGTCTCCCCCCCATTAAAAAGAAGAATGAAAATTAAAGCAGTTGAGGATAGAAAACACAAATGAGAACTGGCTTCAAGCGTGTGAATAGATCTGCTTATGTAAATCTCTGAATCAGTCTTCAGAGAAAGTACTACCATTGAAAGCTATAAATATATTTTAATTCTTCCTGAATGAGGATCAATGTGAGGAGGTGTATAACTCCAGTTCAGAACAATTTTATTCTTTTTTAATTTTAAGCAGAGTTATTAAATTTAGATAGTGCTAACATTTCAAAGTACATCTTTAGCATTGGTCAAAGGTAAAGTACATTTATATTTCAGGTATAACTACTAGTCAAGCTATATAGCACCTTTTACGGATTTAAATTTTCTCTTGGGTCCTTCCTACCTTGTGCCTTTAGATGAAAAAAATCAAACAAAAGTTGAACTGACTACAGCAAAATGGTTAAATTGGCAGACATGTACAGAAAATACTAAAAAATCTTTACAGAAAAAATACTTCTGGAGACATTTTCACCAGTGTTCTTAATATATTTGCAAACAGGTAATTGTAGTATACTTTTAGGTAGGAGTCTATTTTAAGATCTGGTAGTATGGAGTCTGTCCAGTCAGGCACATACTTCATTAGAATTGTAGACGTGTTGGTTTGAAGGCACCTCTAGAGGTCATCTAGCCTAACTTCCTGCTCCAAGCAGAACTTTTGCCCACACTGCAGCGGGTCAGCCATGGCTCCAGAGTGGAGGCTCCACAGCCTCCTTGGGCCACCCACCCTGGTGCTGCTCTAGTGAAAACATTATCCCTGCCGCTCAGCCGAAATCTCCCAGGCTGCAGTTTAGAGCTGTTGCCCGCTGCTGGGTCATCTGCCAGGACTGGCGTCTTTGTAGCTCCTTTTCAAGTACTGTTACGTTGCTACTCAGCCTGCTCTTCTGCAAACTAAATAAGCCCAGCTCCCTCAACCTCTCTGTGATGGGCTGTGTGCCTCAGGCTGCTGACCAACCTGGTAGCTGGACTTTTGCTGGAGACCCAAAGCTAGATAGAGTATTCCAGGTACAGTGCCAAATAGAAGAGATGTCTTCTCTCTTATAATCTAATTACATCTAATTGCATCATGTCACAGTGTTTGAGAAATGTTTGAGAAATGTGTTAAGATACTTTCTAAAATAATGCTCGTCTTACAAGCTCCAGAAAAAATGGGGTATGCTTTCAAGAAGTCTTGCCAGCATACACAGTAGTATGTAGATCTGAGAAACCCATGCAGGAATCTTCTGTATCGGAATTGTAAACAATGACTTTAAGATGCAAGACCTATTTTCTTTCAACTTATGTTGAAGTTCACAGTTGATTAAGCCACAGAAGGAAGGCAATGTGGAAGGTGATTGCAGGCTAATTGCATCTCTGCTTTCTGGCTGTGGACTCACGAGTACTGCAACATCTCCTGCATTGCTGTTTGCAGGGGAGGCAGCACGGGGGGAATCTGTGATAGCTCTGTCTGTGCAGAATGCCTTCTGTCTCTTCCAAGAGACATGTTGCTGGTCTCCATGAAGGTATTGAAGATTGTATGAGGGATTTGCTTCGCTACTACTTCTGGCATCCATTTTTTCTTGTCTTAGTTAAATGGTAATAATATTAAAAAATGGTATTTTTAAAGCAGAGATGATTACTCAAAAAAAATAGCAATTGCAGAACCCATCTTAATTCCATATTGTGCAAATTCTAATTTTAAAGGTTATTAAGAAAACAGTAGATGGATCCTATCACAAACTTCGTCTGTAAGTTTTGTGTAAGCTTCTATGTATAAATTATATTCAACCAGAATCTCTCCTATACCTGCTTCTAACCTTTTGACTTTCTATGTAATCCTTTTTTCTACTTTGACATTTACAACAGGTCTCATTTTAATAAAAAAGTGGAAACGTATTTCCTGTTTTGCTTGCTTTTTCTTCCAATTCAGCTTTAGAGGATGCGTATTTGTTGTGAGCAACCAGATCAGAACTGGATTTTAAATGACATACAACTTGGCATAAAGAGGCAGGGTCAAATCTGCTTATAATTACATAGCAGTTTAGGACTCAGTGTCCAAAATGATTTTTTTTTTTTTGTGTGTGTTATGAAAACAAGAAGAGTACCGAAAAGAATACTTGAATACTTTTCCATATGATGTATCTTTAGTAACCAAAAAGATGCTCCTATCCCAGAAATCTTTTTCTCTTGGTATAAGATGTATGATAAGAGTGGCATGCAGCCAGTGGGGTAGAAAAGCACAAGCAATTAGTGTAAGAAAAAAAGTTAAACAGATTGACAGGTGCATAAGGATTTGCAAGTGTCCTGTTGGAACAGATTTAAAGGGAGTATTTGAATGAGTGTGTTTTCATGCATAGGGGGGTTTCTGTTACATAACGCATGGAAGGATGGACAATTTTGCAGGGAAGATGACGATTTGGCATACAAAGCTGTTCTTGTTGACATGGAGAAAACAAGACTTGATGCATTAACTGTTTATTGAACTATTTGGGGAGTTTTAAACTTTAACAGGGGGAACCCCCCAGCCCTGTATTTTATACAGTGAATAAGAGAACACGAATAACAGTGAGAACAGGAGCTAGCCATGATAATAAAAAAATAACTAAATGACAACATTCTTGAGGAAAGGAAAGTGGAAGGAGAAACTGTACTTTAGACATTCCCTCCCCCCCCTCTGGATTCAAAGCAAAAATTAAAAATATTTTTTTTTTTTATAGGGAAAAATCTCCCCTCTATACTCATAGAAAACATAATTTTCTGGAGGACAAAAAATGGATTTTTTTAACATTATTAAATTTTATTTATCTGACTGTGTGACAGAATGCTCCAGTCAATCTCACATCCTGCAAATTTCAATGTAACATATCATTTTACAGAGGGAAATAAGTAGCTGAACCGCCAAGCAGAATCAGGAGTTTACTGAGTTGAGAGTCATATTGAGTAGAGTGAGCTGTAGGGTAAGGAAAGACTAGAAAAATGCAGAGGTAGGAATTGGAGAAGGAGAGAGGAAAGGATAAGGTAAAGTTGAATTCCTGGATCGGGTGGATGAGGTGGAGGGGTCCATAAAGAAAACTAGCTACCTCTGTTGCACTAACAGACTGAAAAGTATTAGGTGAGAAGGGGACGGAGTAAAACCTGAACTGGGAGGCGTGACTGGTGCCCTATTTTGCTTAGAGTGCTGCGTTGGTTTTTTGCTTGTTTTATTTTTTTATCTCCTTCCTTGCATTAGAAGGACCTGTTTGGGGAAGACATTGGTGGAGATGGGAGACTGCTCCTGTTGGGGTAGGTTAACAGAGGTTTGCCCAGAGTGAGGGTGGCAGCAAGAGGCAGGGAGCCTGCAGTGCAGCAAGAGCATCCAGGAGGCGGTGGGGAGGAGCAGGGACCAGAGTACCAGTGACAGAAATGACAGAAATCATCTCCTGGGATCAGAGGAGGCTGGACACCGTTTGCTGCAACTCAGAAAGTCACTGTGTTGGCCAAGACTGTGCTATGAAGCAAGGACCTGCCTGCCATTGCTGTTGTGAGAACAGTAAGTTGAGGCAGACCCAGAATTGTTTGTCTCAACTGTCGTAATAATTTTCAGTGGTTGAGAGCATCTATGTAAGGCTATTACTTCTGTCCAGAACATAACTCTACAATCAATATGTTGTATTAGCATTTCTAGTGCTATTTATGAAGATAAACCAATTTAAATATGTAGCCAGAAAATTGTTTTTATCATCTCTTTCTCTACTGTATAAAATAACCCATCTTTTGAAGCTTGGTATAGATTCTACCTGGGCTGTAGCAGTCTCTGTAGTTTTCAGGATAATCTTCCCCTTCCCCTGCTCCAAAAGATAAGACAATGCAGCCTAGTTAGATGAATGTGAATATACCACATAAACAATTAATATAGAAAAAATATTTTCAGATTCCAAATACCGCTAATTCCAACACAATAGCAACTACTGATATTTAAAAATGTTTTCCTTTTGTGTTTTTTTTGTCTTTTTTTTTTTTTTTTTTTAATATTGCTTTGTCAGTTTGTTCCTTGAAAATGCCATCTGATGAAAGCCTTCTGGTTTTTTATTGACTGTTTTCAGTGGCCACTAAAAGTGCCAATTTCTAATTTTCTAACTCTAGCTGCTGGTGAAAACAAGGAACTGAAAAAAAGATGACTGAAAGCAGTCTTCAGATAATTTTCCCAGATTGCATTTATTTTTTGAAGAAACAGAATCTTCTTAGGAAGCCTGAGATGGGAAGTTCTTTTGGAGTAATAGTCACAGTAGCGGTTTCATTGCACAATAGCTACGCTTTCTCCACCTCCTTAAACATCCCAGTAGGGTTTGTCATGCTGTAAGCGAGGCTAACACAGCTCTTTGATTTAAGAAGCCACTGGCATCTTTTAGTAAAGACTGTTGTTACAGTAACGGGTTCCCAGGCTGTGTGTCAGCTAAGGAGGCTGTTTGCTTCCTGCTCTGAAGCACCGGCACTGCAGCTGCACAGGGAGTAGCCTGGTCAAGTACATGGAGCCATTTGCTCAGCTCTTCTTCCATCAGAAACTGCAGCACAAGACGAAAGGGGACAGTACACCCTGGGACTCATCCCACCCTAAAATGACATGGGTTGGTTGGCAATGGATGTATCTTACAGACTAATTTACTGCTCTTCCAGTGCTTCATCATAGAAAAATGGTTTAATACACAATCGACCTTTGGCCAATTACAGTTTTTCTGTTAACGGAATTGGAAGGCAAAGGGAAGAAAGATTATGCCTAAAAAGTTTTAATTGCAGTTTAGTAAGACTTTACTGGGTTTTGGAACTCTTAGTGCATTGTCACCTTGGAAATGTACCAAAGACAATCTCAAGCTACATTTGCCTTGCAAAGTATCCTGGCTGCTGTCTGATGAAGGTTCTTGGCCTGAGCAGGTCAGTGGGCTGACTCAATGGCTCAGTTCTTGTCGAGCTGCTAGTGTGAGGGACAGGTGAACCTAGTTCATCAAGGCAGCCGTGGCTTGTATGTTTTTTGTGATTTTTTTTGTGGTTTTCTTTTTTGCTGTTCTTTATTGTTGTTTTCGTTTTTATACTTGCTTTCCTAAATCAAAACAAACATTTATTTGTAAATGTTTGTCTTCTAGGATAATGTGATGTTTATCTTCTCGGAGTGCAAAACACTACTACGCTGTCTGTTGTTTTCCTCCTTACCATTTCAGCATCTTTTAGAAAGTATATGAATATACATGCCATGCAAATTAGGGTTTATAAATCAGTAAATAATAGTATTTGCATTTCTGCAGATTTTTAGGTCAAGTTACAACCATTTAAAATAGTTTTGTAGACATCTCTCTTTACCTTGAAAAAAACAACTAATTTCTGGAAACAAGGACTGTCATGCAATCCACTCAGATATTTTAGGTAACTTCTTTATGCTTTGTGATGATCTTTGCTGTATCTAATGTGGATAATATGGGTAAATGCAATGGGAAAACAATTTACTTGCTGGTAATCCTGTTGTTCAGAAGGCCAGCTCTCGTATGACATCTTTGTAACTCCACTTGTACAGTGCCTGGACTAAATAGTGGTTCCCTTTCTAGCAGCAGCAAACATGAAGTGTATCTTACGTGGGAAATGAATTCAACTCATATGAGATTCTTACTCCTTGGGGTGGAGCTGTGAAACAAAGAAGGAAAACTAATTGCACAAATAAAGATCTAGATATCGGTTTCAGAGTTAAGAAATGAAAATCTGCCAGAATGTGTGGAGGGAGAAGAATGAGTGGGGTAATGGTCTGATATCAGTACTAGGGGCATATGCGGGCTTATGACTTTAATGATGATGAATGTCTGCTCTATATAGAAACATTTATGACCTCATGCTGTAATGTAGGCTGTCCTTTATAAAAAACCTGCCTACATTAGGCAAAGGCTTGAAGTGATTTGCTTGAAAAAAATCGTTTGGAGGTTACCCTTACAGAAATACTACAACAGCAGAATCGTTGAAAGAAGACATCAAACCAAATGAATAGCTTGGGGAAAGCAGAGGCTTTAAAGTAAGATCATATGATCCTCAGGTGGTATCAACAGTGTAGTAACTTTTAAAGAAACACAGGTAAATTCATAGCTACTGACTTACTGATTTTTCACTTTATATTAAATTATTCCTAACTGAAAATTGTAAAAAGCCTACAGTCACATAGACAATAGAGTGTTGGATATTTTGGAATGCTTTCAAACAACAGTTTACAAAGAAAACAATTTTTTTTTGCCTTCTGGATGCCTTTTGGCAGATACACCTAGCTTTGAAGGACATTTTGGTTTTTTTTTCCTAGTGCTATAGCGGTGCCAATGACATTAGTTTAGTTGTACAAGGCCTCGGGGGAGTTAGATACAAACACAGATGACACTATATAAGGTTTGGCTGAGGAAGTTCTTGGTTGTAACCTGACAGCATAATGAACAACAGAAGGTGTCAAGTCTTATTACAGGTAATGGCCTCAGTTTTCTTGTCATGAGCTTGAACATAACTAATCCTCTTTGCAACACAGCTTCCACCATGACAAAGCAGAAAAAAATGTCAGCACTGCCAAAAGCCTGGGCTTTGGGTTTGTTTGGGGTTTTTTTATGGTCCCGGTCCCCCCCCGCCTCCCCTCCAGTTGGAGAAGGATAGGTAAGTGGGAGCATATCAGAATAACAAAGCCTGTAGAAAGAATTAGACTAAAGAAAAACACCAGCAGAAGGCAAAGGCAGCCTTCCAGTACAGCTCATGTCACACCATATATGGACTAACTTGTTTATAGCAAATGAAGCTTTGAAGCCAGCAGCAGCTGAAAATGTGATTGAAAGCATCAAGCCAGTGGTACCAAATCAATATTACTATGCAGAGACAGCCAGATTCCTGAGACTTCCAATATTCTTGCTAAACAAGAATGCAACTAGCATTCAAAAAACAGAGGTAAGGCGCAAGACACCCATGCAAGACTGGCTTCTAGCAGCAAAGAACAAACGACAGATTCAAATGTACAGGTGACTGGTTCAGCAGCTACCTGGCAATGTGGATTGAGACAAGGTGGACAAGAAAAGGCAATAAAGTCATTCTAGACAACTTTCCCAGAGAGACGTAGCCGGAAAACTGTTTTTAAAAAAGTAATAAAATCGTGTAGAGAGCTGAATATAGCAAACTGCATAGTTTTTATTTATAACTGAATAAATGTCTTGCATTCCAGTAAAAGCAATGTGAGAAATAATAAATAAATCCTTTATGAAAGCGACTAATGCAAAGGACAGAAGTCTACTAGCCTAAAATAATGTTTTGCTATTAGTCTGAAAGTTTTATGTAACGGCTATTTGCAAAATTTTGTTATATCTAACTATGAATAAAAAGGGAGTTAATAAATGGAATTGGAAATAGAAGGGGCAAAGATAATGCAGCATCATGTAAATTTATAAGCTTCAAATAGCTACTTGAACCAAAAAGAATTCCTCTAAAAATTTTTACTTTCAGCATGTTGCCAGAAGTAAGACCAGTTTTAGTACTGTAATTCCTGATTGTATGTGGCCAAAGGCACTGGCCAGCACTTGGTGACAGAGACAAGAGATTTATTGCTGGGATATAAATACAGTGAATAGCGGCAAGGTTATATATAATGGGAGTACAAGTCATGTACCTCTACAACCATAATTCTCAAAGAATAAACGCTAAACTTTTGTCCTTAGGGAGCAATTTGAATTATTCCTATGGCCTGGTTATGAGGACAGTTTACTTACTAAAAGACTTCAACCTTAACAAAAATGATGCAAGAAAACCAAAAATCAAAGCATGGAAGTATCTTGAAGGCAATCATGATATGAAAAACATCACCTGATATAGAACCATAGGTGAATTGTAAAGTGATCTAAAACCTACAGGTTTTGCATCCAACTAATGTAGCTTCTTTTATTTTTTTAATTTTTTTTTTTCCTCCTGATAGGGAGAAGAGCTCCCCAGGGAGCAGCTAACTGGGGAAGACTAGCTTGTCACTGCTGTATCTTGAACATGAGCTTTTGTGGCTCTTGAATTCTTGAAGTTTGCAGCTTTCAGGTGACACATGTACAGTTTTTGTGTTGAAGCGAAGCTATGCACCTGCAAGTTGGCACAGGTCCTGCTCCATACAGGCAAGTGGCCAACAGGACTGTCCAGGCTCCTGCTCCATGGCTTACTCCATTTCAGACCACTGCTACTTTGCAGTGAAATGGGAAGTTGTTCACAGGCAGGAAAAGTGAATTACTTCCAAGAGCTTGATTTAACTCTTTGCAACTTTCTTCCTCATTGAAAGGAAGGGCAGAGGGAAGTCGATTGCTCCTCACAGAGTCAGCAAAAATCTCTGCAATGCTAATGCCGATGCCCGTGTAGCAGCAGCATTGGCTGCTCCAGGCACTTCTCCACCCCTCAGCCAGGGCTGATCCAGAGGAAAGACATCTGTAGAGCTTTCCCACTTGTCATGCTCTATATTAACTGAATCCAACCTGAGTTTGTAAATAGTTTACTATTTTATTTAAAAATGAAATAAAAGAAACCCTCCCCAAAACAAACAACTATCTTGCCTATCCTTAGTCACAGCTGAACAGCTGTGAAGAAGCATTTCTAGTACTGCAGTGCCAGTCAGAGCAGAGAAGGGCAGCTTTTTGCAGGTGGCTCTCATTTTCTAGGTTGCTGACTTGAGACCTCAGTGTTTGATTTGCAGAAACGCTGAGTACTTGCAGCTGCAGCTGAAGTTAATAGTAGCTGGGCTTTGAACATGGAAGAGCACCATGAAACAAGTCTTCTGAAAAAGCAGTTTTCAGCACTTTCAGACTGAGAACCCAAAATTAGTAGTAAGTGTGTGATGTTATTTTTTTTGTTTTGTTCTTTTTTTAACATTTCTCTCTGGGCCTTGTTTTAACGTTAAAGATGATGATGTGTTTTGTTCGTGCTGTAGGTATACTGTGCAAACAAATTTATGAAAGTATATAAAGTATGTAGATGTTATAATAAGAAACTTACAGAGCAGTCACAGAAGAAATTAGTTGTTTTCACTATGAACTCAAATTGAGCTCACAGGAAGAGAATTCCTGGAAGTAGGATACAGTAGAGCTGTGTGCAGAATCAAGTAGGACAGGACAAAGAGTAGCTATCATTTTCTCTTCCCTCTCTTGTTCTCAGAATCACATGAAATGGTTTGAATGTATAATGGAAACTGCAAGGTCAGGTATGGTCTCTCCATGTTATGTAACTCTCTTTACTTGAATTACTGCAACTTTACTGTGATGTAAATAAGAAGGAAAAGATTTTGAAGGAATGAAGTCCTTCACCCCAGAGCAAAGAAAGGCCCAAAGGGCCATAATGTGATCTGTAAGTGGGCACAGAGTATTATGAGCAATTAGTTCTTATGCAAAGGGCCTGTGGTGGTGCCAGGTGAGCATCACAATCTCAAAGCCTTAGCTTCAGAAATCGGTGGTAGCTTATAAATACCAGTACTATATATAAAACATGGTATAGTGGTTATCATAGCTTCTGTGGTTACTGATGTTTTTGCTTTATTATTAAGACAGAGATGCATCAAAGAATCATTGCTGTGGCAGTCTAACGAGGTCATCTCCTCTGATAGGAGGAGAGAGCAACTGTGTGCCTAAACTGCTGGGTTTATTTTCTTTGTTAAAATGTTAGAGGGGGAAGAACGACCTGGCAAAGGATAAGGAATGTTTAAAATTTTGCGCTTTCTTTATTCTACGTAGCTGTGGCTGATGTAAGAAATGCTGTAGCTGAATCTGATTAGTATCTCTGTATCTGATTGCAGTCAGCCTGTTTATGACTGATTGTGCTTAGGGTTTTATGGCAGTTTTGTGTGCAGTTAGTTTAGAAGTTGAAAGGTGAGTTTTGATGTATCTGCTTGTACTGATTTAAGATTTCCCCTGGCTGTTGGAAATTACAATCTTCATTTATAGTCAGAAGAATGAGGCAAGTATCTGTGGTTCAGCCTCTCCATCTCTTAACCCATATTAGGCTGAAGTGCTGATGAGAGTGGTTTTCTGGTAAGAAGCCAGACTGTCAAAAGGAAGAGCTAAAGTGCAACCTCATGTCCTGCTCCCTCAGCTCTTTTTACAAAGGGTCAGGCAGGGGCAGAGCAACCACGTTTGGTGCTCATATTAGTGCTCAAGTGTTAGACTTCAATGCTAACCCTTAAAGCTCTTGGCCATTCTCCCTTCTCTGCTTTTAAAGTTTTTATTACTGCTGTGGTATCAGCCCACAGATTGATGAAGTAACTTTTTTATCCCTGTACATTATTGATATAGAAGTCATTGTGTATTTACTGCTTCGTACCAAACCTGGTGCCTGATAAAATGTCTAGAGAATGTTTCTGAAGTCGAACAATTTTTCATGATACTGAGAAAACAGTTCAAATATTGAACATCAGCAAATTTTTGCAATCTAAGAAGTCAAAGCCATTGTTATCTAGTACATAACAGATAAAATAAGTAAGAAAGCACACATAGATACCTTCTAACCAGTGAAGAAAACTATTTTTGACATTGGCAGTATGTGTCTGAAAAGATAATCGGCTCTTTTAATTAGCAGCAAATCGAGTATACTTTAGCAGTTTTCTGCAGAGGCCACCATAAACTCTGGGTAACTGTCCTGAGTCCTCCTACCACTCAGTGTTTCAAAGACAGGATTTTGTTTCCCTGGATTTCAGCTTTGAAATGATTCCAAGCATCACCCCATGCAGCAAGATGACAATACCTGAAAACTGGGACAGCATAGTCACAAGAAAGAGTGTATGCTTTCAGTAAAGTGCAAGTGAAGGAGACTTGCTAACTCTAGTAATAATACTACCTCAGATGGGAGAATAAATTCTGCCAGCTTTTCTTATTACTTTGCTAAGCTGTGTTCTCTGGAATGAGTCACCATCAATTCATCTGGTTTGACCCAATTCAAATTAGATTCATCTGCCCTGATCTTATCAGAAGCTACACAGCTCTCTTGTAGTTATAGCAGTCATGGAAAGGAAACCATATACAATGATTAACAAAAATATTGTATTATACCTACAGTCATGCTCAGAAGTGTGTATAACATTATGTCAGCATATGGTGTTTTTTCCATCCGAACTTTTTTTTTAATACAAAGAATCCTTGTTGCATCTGTTCTGTAAAATTTCTTCAAATCCTGGCTGCTCTCATTCCTGTTATTCCTGCTTTTTGTTGATGTGTGTCCCTGAGAGACTTTCACGCTGGCCAAATCTGTCAAGGTTTGAAGGTCGGTCACTGGTAAACTGAGCCTCCTGGTTCTCGCTGGTTTCTAGTCCTGGCGTGTGCTTAAAGCAATTACTGGATCCTGTAGTGTTGCATCAGTGTTACTCTACATCTGCCTGTAGTGATGTTGTCAGACAGCTGGGATTCAGTGAAGGGAGCTATTTAATACCCTGTCATATCTTTGCAGATCTTAAATGTTTTCCTTAACCTTTTTGTTACTATTGAGTTCATAAGATAATTTGTTGTGGGCTATAAATTGTGACAAGGTTGCAGTACGGTATTGCTGCCTGCTCCTTCGGCTGGTATATCTTAGTTCTGCTATTCATTGTCTCTTATCCCGATTTGCTTGGGTAATGATTCTTGAAAGCTATGTATGCCTTGCCTTTAAACTGGCTGTGATGTGGGAAGAACGTGAGATTTTCAAGTTATGCTGGTGACGTAAACTCTGCAAGTCCCTGACAGGCAAATCGGAGAGGAGAGAGCTGGAAGGGTCTCTGAGAGGTTGTGTTTTCTATGGATCTGCCCAAATATAAATGTATTGATTGTAACTGTCACTTCCCGTAAGTGTTTGTCTAACTGATTCTTAAAAAAATTCCCATGATGGAGATTTAAATCCTTCTTCTATTCTAGCTTTCTGTGTTGGGCACAGGAAACTTTTTTTTGACCTTACATCTGTAATGCAAGCCCATACTTTTCTGCCAGCTCACAGAGAGGAGAAAATGATACCCAAGCTCCTTTCATTTGCCACTTACATACTTGAAGACTCTCATGAATGATTACCAGTTTCCACTTTCCAGGGTGAACTGTCACAACTCCTTTAACCTTTCCTTACAAGCTATATTTTTCAGTCTTTTGCTTGGTCCCATTACTTGCCCAACAGTCAACTGTGGAGAGTCTGAGTATTTCTTTAGTTTTGCCAGCCACAGGGTAGTATCAGGCAGAGCAAAAGAACTGCTCCGGTTATCTTATGGACAATATTCTTCCTTATATTTTATGGTATGGAGATGCTTTGTTTATTAACTATACAATACATCATCAGCTGGAAAAAGATCAGCATTTGCTGCTCCTCCCCCCCTTTTTTTTTATCCTCTCCCAGCATAGTATTTTATCTTACATCCATAGTTCTGAAAAGGTAAAATTTGCATTTATTCTTACTGAATTAAAATAAGAGGCTCACAGTATTAATGTGAGCCTTAGAAAGTTATCCATAAGGTATTTAGTGTCTAGGATTACTTTTTTCTTTTTTTCCTGCATAAAGCAAACAAAAAAGTGTGAATTTTGGCTAAAAAAGTGGTAATGTTGTTGTGCTAGGCTCTATATTTTTTTTCTAACCTATTAAAGATGAAGTGTCAGAAGATCAACTCAAAACATATTTGACTGGACTTTATAATTCAGATAACCTAGGAAAGAAAGCTCTGCTGTCCGATGGTTTCACAGTGAGACAAATGGTGTTCATAGACCCACATCCATATGTGGATTTTTGGTGTATTTATGGTAATAAGGCAGGGAGTAGACTACTCTATTCTTCTTTGCTCTTCTTGAAACACAGTCATGTCTTTCATAGTGAGAAGACATATCTGTTCATCTGCTGTTTGAAACATTGCATGTGTGTTGGCTGTATTACTTCAGACCAGAAATTCTCTATTATACGGTTGCAGACTAAATCCTCTGGGTCTTTGTTTAGTTTTGAAAATTGCTAATAAAGCCCTGTCTCTGAGTCCAAGCGTGTTCTCAGTTTCCCAGCTGAGTGACATTTGGGATATGGTACTCAAGATGTTGTCTGCAAATTCTGACTTTAGGCTGTCAGCATGGAGATCTTAGCAACAAGTTTCTTTAGTTCAGACTAGCAATTTATGGAATAGTTCAGAAAACTGTTTGATAACCTATCTTTTGAAATACTTTATCTTTTACTGCATTTTTTAATAGATCTTTTTCATGTATAGAATGCGCCTCTGTATGTGTGGAGTGGTATTGTCAAAAATAACGCTACAAATTTCACACTGTTACGAATTGTTTCTATCTAGAAGATGAATAAAGACTGACTATTTGTTGCCACTTACTGAATGACGTCTTTAATCCTATTGAGCTGCTACATAAGCAAAGAAAATGCAAAAGACCTTGAAGTTTTTTGTCTATTTCTTTCCTGATGTTACTGGTGATGACTATGATGTGCTGCATGAGGTTCTTGGGTTGTTTGCAGTGAACATAGAAGAACTCCTAGTATTCCCAGTAAGCTCATGACTTCTTAGCCAGACAGTTATTATTCTCTAATTTTTTTTTTTTGTTCGCTGCACTAACAATCTGTTAGCCTCTTAGCATTACCAAAGCAATTTATTAGCTACTTCTCTGATGATGATCTCTATGTAAGTGCTTTCCTTCCAGATTTCCTCACCTTCTAGAAAAGAATTCCTGCATTTGACTGATCATATTGAAACAGTAAAACTGACTTTTCCTTATCTGTGTCCTTGATATACCTAGCACGTAAGAGGTGATCTGAGCCCTTAAGCCAGGGCAGACGAGGCTAAAACAAAATATACAATACACTTAACTGGGAATGGGGGGAGCCCAGCAGTGGCTCAGAGTTGTTCTCGCCTATTCTGCCTTACTAGACTACTATGTTCAAATTTTAAGTAGAAAAATGCATATGAGTCTGCAAAGGTTTTAAAAAGACTCATAAGGCTGTGAATGTCAGCCTTAAGGAGAGAGTCCAACCTTGACGATAACAGATTTTTAAGGTGGGGAAGTATAGGTGCTGATAACCTTGTGTAAAATAATCCAGTAACTCAGGAACAGAGCTAGGATTTAAAAGCTTCAGCTCGAGTATGACGATTTAGCTCTTAAATCATTCTGTGGTGCAATGCTGTACTTGGAAAACAAACTAGCTCTGATTCTGAAACAATACCAGCTAATAAATGTGATGGAAAAATGTTTGCAGTTAGTCAGTGTATTACCCAGAATGAACTATATGAGGAAAGCTGCAAAGACCATCTTGCAGATGGTAGTTTATGTAAGGCTAAATTAACTCTATGCAGTAAGCTGTGAGTAGAACGGAGCTGTCTGCTTCTCCAAAAGATCTATAAGAATACATGGTTTGCTTTCATTTCTAGTGATGGTTTCCCAATTTCTCATGTCCCTGTTTCAGAGATGAGTTACTACCCCTCTAGTCTTGGCATGACTTGCTGTCTGATGTGTTCACAAGCAGAAACTGTGCTCTCCCCTTGCCGCGGTGCTGTGCCAGGCACACCGGGCTCTCGCTCTGCTGCTTTGTACAACCTGAGCTCTAGGCTGTGGGTGAAACCTTGCTCCCTGGTTGCAGATGTTCAGGACAGGTGTGATCCAGCCTATCCATTCCAGATAAAAGAGTTTGGTACCAGCGTATGAAATGCAGCAGCTGACTTGGTAACCTACAAACATAGGAGATGCTGCTTCCTCCTGAGAAAGTGGAGTAGCTTTTGGAATGAACTAAGATGAAAATCGAGAATAATGCATACCTGTTTGTATCATGTTCCTGTCTATAAATATCACTGATTGTATATGTCATGCTAGGTCTAAAAAAGGTAGAGATTTCTGCTTTTCAAAACAAATGGAAATTTAGACAGGAAACATAACATGTGCAGAACAGTCTTTTTTTCTGCCATCCTAATCCTCTGACTAACCTTTTAATTTAACATTTGTTTAATAATTGGATTAAACAGAGTAAAGAAAATTTTTACTTAATGGAAATAAGTGGAAGCACTGAAGTGAAACATTTAAAAATAGCTCAGATAAAATGTTTTAAATTACATTGTAGGGAATTGTGGAAGAAAGACAAAACAAACTAATATAGACTTATCTGATATTTGTTGATGTATATATGAAATATGGCTCCTTTTATTCCTCTGTAAGATCTCTGTACTTGTGCAAAACCAGATATCAAGCAGAGAATACACACTGACTGGGGATTAAATAGATAATCTCATGAGGCCCTTTAGTCCTGAAATTCTAATCTAGGTTAGGTATGTTCTAGAATATTACTTCTGTGTGTTTTAAATGTATCAATTTAAACATTTCTAATGATTATAAAATAAACTGAATATAAAACTTATTAAAATTCAGTATTCTGTCATAAACTAGAATTTAAGAATTATGAGGATTGGATCAGATTGGTAGGGTTTATTTTGTTTTCTATTTGTTCAAATAGCAATGATGATTAATTATCTTATTCGATTTCCTATGAGAAGTAAACAGCAAATGTCTTTGCAGCACATATGGCTTTCATATGGCATTAAGGTGTGATTTCCTTCTAATAGCTGGCCTGTAGACCTATATAAAGATGTAGCCTGGATGCCAACCTGGTAGGATCTAACCAAATTCTTAGACTAGTTAGAAATGTGAGAGACAAGATCTGTATATATACTTTCTCTTCTTACTTTTGTATGTGAAAGAACAGCTTTCCCTTGAGACACAGAAGGAAAAATGCAATATATAGGGAGATTGATAAATAACTACTTTCTTTTTAGCCTTGTTTTTATGTGAATTGTAGTCAAGTAGTAAGAATTAGGCAATTCCTGTCCTCTGTAGAAGGTCTAAAATTGTCTCAATGCTGCTGGCACCTGAAAGTTGCTGCTTATCATCAAATCTGGTGTCAATGATCAGCTACATACAGTTAGTCTGCTAAAATATTTGTGTTGAGTGGGTTTTTATTTACAGTAATGTAAACTGTAAGGTTCATTGAAAGATGTATTCCTTGCTGCTGCATAAAGCCAAATAGCCACCGAAAGGGAAGGCAAGGATTTAGACTTTCTTTGCAGTGAGGTGTTGCTTAGTAACTGGTCCAGCACAGGGGAAAACATTTAGTAAAGTAAAGAAATACTTGCATGTCTTTTGTAAGGGAAAATCTCCAAGACGCCAGTTACAATGTCTCCTGTGTCAGGCAGGAATAGAGATGTTGAGGTGAAGGATAAAACTCCTATATAAGCAGGTGAAAAGGACCACTCCAAAGTAACTTGATTCCCCCCCACCCCGAGCTGCTTAGCTTATGTACTTAAGCGCTAAAATAATACTGATGTTTATGTATCTCTTATTAGTTCCTAATGTTGTGTGTGATATTACAGAAACTTTCTCTCTCATCCTTCCCTTTTGCTTTCACAGAATTAGTTGTGGTGTTGATGGATATTTTAATTTTTTTTGTAGCCAAAAGTACCTGTAGTTACAAAATAAGGCAGAGGTCTGTTAAAGTTCTCTTCCAGCCATTTCACTGCCCACAGCTCTTCTCGAGCACCCTGTTGCAAGGCCTTCCACTGCTGTGTATCTCGCCTTCAGGAACATAATCTTAGGTTGACTTGCTTGCTCACAGTGTCCTTGACGTTTTAGAGTTGTCTGGCTTACCTCTCCTTTCTTAAAAATTGTTACTCAGATATTCTATCTTCCTGCTGTTTTATCGTTACCTTATTTCCCAGACCTCTGCACTTGTCCCATCCTACTCTGCTTACTGGTGCTCTGCATCTCACCAGACTTCCAAAATGTAACATCCAGTCCTCCTATACACAATTACTTCACAGCTGGCCTTCCAGATATAGCGTTAACTTACAGGAAGACAAATTTGGAGAGAAAGCATTTAGCTGCCTTGATTTAGTCTATGTCTCAAAGAATATTTGTAAAACAAATTGTTCCTCCTCTCTACAGTGGTAGAGGAGTTTTAATGAAGAGTAAGAAATTACTGTACTTCAAATGACAGGTAGAATTTCAAATCACAATTAATCTCATCATAAACACTTCAATTTCAAATTTTCATATTGTTTCAGCTGCAGGGAGGGTGTTGTAAGCTTGTGTGTTGTCTGCTACAGCTCCATACAGAACATAAGGGAGCCCAGAAAAGCTCTGTATTATACAACATGCAGCTATTAGATTTCATTACACTCTGACTGGTAGATTGTTCTCTAAAAATAAATCCTTTCTTCCCTATAGACATTTACAAATTGTGACAAAATGCCTCTTGATTTCACCTTTGGTAAGATAAATGGAAAGAGATCTTTAAACTTATTAGGCATGACCACCTACTGTGGCCTGTATAGGCTACGTTCACTTAGGAAGTTTATAGGTTGGATTAGTGAGGATGATCATAATTATAGTATCCTGTCTACAAAAAGGATGATAAATGTCCATGCTTCCAGGTACTATGCTGGAGAAAGAAGGAATAAAAAAACCCCAAACAACAAAACATCGAAAATGTTGGATAGCCGACATTGCAAGAGGACTGATCTTTTGAAGGTCCGCTTCTGGTTTAGAAATCTTTCTGGAGGGAAGGCTATAACATCTTATGGAGACTCTCATTTTCTTCTTGCTGATCTCTGCCTGCTTAAGACAGACACAATTTTTCAGGAGCCTACAGAGACTGAAGTCTCTCACTGGCCAAAACCTGCTAATGCCTTGCAGCTGTTTTCCTACTGTTATCTTTTGGTTTTTTTTTTGGTTTTTTTTGAATGCTGTTGTCTTAGGAGGCTGGTAAGGAAACACAAAACATTCGGTGTCCTGTGTCTGTCACTGACGGATTTTTTTTATCTAAATGAAAACACCACTTCATCATTCTACAGCTTTCATTTTTTTCTTGTTTTACTTCCATTTCTTTAAACAAAAGGATATGGAAGAAGCAAATCTTAGCAGAAATGTTGCAAATCATGTATGTGTATTTTTTTTGTTTCAATCTCTGTTATTTTCTCTATAGCTTATATTGACTTGACTTGAAGCTGGATGGTTCTGGCTGTCCACTAATTTCAGACTGTCTCACTTATTTGAAAGTAATAAATTTTAAACTTAAATCAGCTATGTTTTGAAGTTGGGATCTGAAGTCAACTAACAGCAATTTACTTATGTTCTTAATTCAGGATGTTGAGCTGCCACAGCTAAGTGTGGTCATGCTTGCGCACAGTGTCAGTGAGATATCTGGTATAAAAACTGGGTATAATGATGGTGGATGTAGTAACATGAAGAATGACTTGGGGATCACTTGATGGCTGATCAATCATTTGTGATTCTTGAATGTATGAGAATATAAAATGTTCCTATTACCACTTGATAGCTATTCTTAACTGATCATTAATACCTTTTCTCCAAGGGTATCCTCAGTTCTGGTTTATCCATTCAGCAAAGAAGCTAGAAAGGATTTGGAATTTAAAAGAAAATAAAAATCAATAAGAATGATGTGACATTTGAAAAAATAACCTTAGCATGAGAGAAAAAGAAAGTCTGTTTTATTAAAGAGTTGCTTAAGAAGTGACCTGATCACAACCTGGGGCAGGATTGTATTGGACACTGTTGTGTTGGATAGAATTGGCTGTAAACAGGCAGGGAAGAAACTCCTGCTGTCCAAAACACTGGCTGCCTTCTTAGTTACTGTCCTGAACTTACAGGCAGGTCTTGATTTGATAGGAAACTCTCAACTTTAACAAAATCAAGTAAGACCATTATTTCGTACTGTTGTTTTCATAGGAGTCAGAGGATTTCTAGGCTACAGACAGCATAAGCAGGTAACAGGCATGTAACATCAAACAGTACATTGCTACCCACTGCAAGACGAAACAGAATTACAAGTAATTACTGAAATTATGACACAACCTCTGAGATGTCTGTCCTCTTCACTGAAGTGCCAGTGTGAAGAAATTGGTCTTTTACAAGAACGTAAATTTATTTATTTCTTAATACATGGAAAAGGTATGTTCATGTAACAGTGTCACAAATTTGGCTTAGTGATTAGGAAAACAGAACTTCCTAAAGTTCTGATAAGGAACAAGAAAAAACCCCAAACCTGTAAGAACATCAACTCAAAACTCAACCTCCAGCCCACAAATGTATAGTAGAGCATCCTGTTGTATGGAAAACACTGCAGAAACTTATTTTGATGCTTAGTTAGTAGATCTTTCTGGTTGTATTCAGTCATCTCAGCCTACTACAGAGAAAAAAAAGTTTGTGTTTGTTGCTCACAGAGAAACAGCACAGCTTCAAGAGTGCAAGCTCAATTTCTACTTTGCATATTGTGAAATTAGTTATAAATTTCTGGTTATCTGTACTTGAATAAACACTGAGATGGCATCAATAATGCCAGATACCCATGCACAAGACCTTTCATCATGCTTGCTGATTCGTAAATCAGAAAAAAATGGAATTGAAATTATTTTTCCACTCTCATTTTTCAAGGCTAGGACCCAGCCTGAAATGCTGTCTTACTGGAAACTGAACAGATAGACTGTAGCCCAAATTATATCAGGGTGGAGGTCCAGAGTTCCCTGCTTATGTGGGTAATTTTTTTCTTTGTGATGGCTATTAAAATTATTTGAGTGAAGACAGGGTGTGTTTGAGCAAGATCTGTCCCTGATGTACAGAAGATCTTTGGGACAGTGAAGCACATTTGTGACAGATCCCAGAAGTAAAACACAGAAGCTCATGGAGCAAATACGGGTCTACAGTTTGAAAGACTCTGTAGGAATGGAAATGAACCATTTGGGAGAAAAAAGTTCTCCTAAAGAGCCATAGTTAAAGAATTGAAATCTGAGTTGGAATATATTCTGTATAAACCTACACAGACAGTCTTCAACCCCTTTTTCTCCTGTGTTCAGGCAAACTATGTATTTTTTGGACTTATTGGAATGGGGACAGAAATTTTTCAGGAAAATGTCTTCAAGTAGACTCTTCAAAGGTGGGAGAGAAAGGAGGGCAGGCGGCTGCGACTGCTACCATCCCATTTTGGGATTACTTGTAGGGAGTTTGCCCTGCTCCCCAGCAGCAGGTGCAGGGATGCGGTGGGGGTGACGCTTTGGGAGCGGTACATGCTGCCTGGCTGCTTCGCAGCACCACAGCTGCTACGGCTTGGCTTGGGAGTCTGCGCTGGTGGTGTGAGAAACAGAAATGAAAAAATAATGCAGATGGCTTTTATCTACAGCAACGAAAACATCTTAAGTTTGTCCACTGTTTCCATGGTGACCATGCCATCATATAGTCTCCCTGGGTAACAAGCAGGAGGGAGGAGAATACTCAGAGTCTTGAAATATATAAACCAGCATCTTCTTATGAGAAATTGTTTTGCTCAAAAAGCGAATAGATAAGGGTGGGTTTGGTTTTTTTTCTTCTTTTTTCTGAGAACTGCATCTGTGCTTACACTTGTACAATCTCACAGTGGCAGTGGCTCTATTGATGGGACTGTCAGCTATTCAGAAAGCCATGTATGAAAAGTAAGCCCCTATCACATCAGGGGGAATTATGCAGAGGCTTGTGACACCTGGGTGAAAAGGCCAATCTGCACACTACATCCCTTCTGGTTTTGGTTGTGCTCTTTGCATATTCAGAAACTAGGTGACAGTGAACCACCTGCATTGGAAGCTTCTCTGGTGTTTTTTGTCATAGGTGTATGCTAAAAAGATACCCACCTCTTTCTCATGCTGATAAGTTATTCTGTAATATTGTTTAGTTTAGGATGTTTTTTTGGTTTTGTGTGGTTTGTTTGGTTTTTTTTTGGGGGGCGGGGAATAAAAAAAGGCATTTTCTACTGACAGGACTGGACCTGGGTGGCAGAGGAGGGTCTCCTGAGTGCCAGCTGCTACAGCCTGAGCCAAGGAGAAAATCTACCTGCTGGAAGGGCAGGCTGCATGCTGGACTGCTCCCAGGGAAACTGTGCAACTGGGGAAACTCGGAAGGTGTCTGGGAGGGGGCCAGGGAGGACCAGTCATGCAGGTGAGCAAGGAGCTTTGATCACAGCAACAGGCCAGTATAGTCTGGGCTCAGGGATTTCCACCTTGGGACCCCGGATTGGCTTCAGTCATATTGCCATGTGACCTCGTTGCCTTAATTCCTTGTCAATCCCATTTCTTTGTTCCTTTCTTCTTGCAGTTAGATGTGGGAGGGACGGCGGTACGACCAAACCTTATTCCATCAGATTTTCAATTTGTTCTTTTTCTTTTTGACTTTGGTTGCTCTCTGCACTTGCTTGCCCTTGAAGGTGGCAGCTCGGGTGGCTCAGTTCCTGGACACAAGGCATTTCTGTTCAGCTGGGAGCCCAGGACATGCCATGAATATGTTGAAGGCTGGTTTTCATTTACAAGAAATTATATTATACATACATAAATATGCAGTGCATATTTATTATCTGCAAGACACACGTACTGTATCTAATAGACCCTGTACAGAACTGATAAATTTTTTTTGCCTTTAAAAGGCAAAAATCTAAGAAAGCACTCCCCTTGTGCTTCCTACAAAGCTAAGGCACACTAGGGTGGATGTGGGAATCTACAACTCCAGGAGCTCAAATGAGTATTAGAGACCCAGTGGCCACTGTTGACAGGGGCTGAAACGGTTTGACCTTTTGTTATTCTGAAAATCTTATCTGTGGGCAAAGAAGATGCAGATAATTAAGCAAATAACCATAAACATTACATAAGCAAAACCAAGCATTTATTCTTAATATATAGTTGAAATAGTGTGAGTCTAATTATCAATAGTTGTAGAAAAAACAAGGCTAATAATGCCATTAAAATTGTTACACACAAACCTCTTTAGTTTTGGCCCATTCCTGGTGTTATGCTTACCCAATCACTCTTCCTCTGGGTCCTGAGGTTAGACAATCAGGTTGGGTCAGCAGGATCTATTGGCAAACCCATGCTGGCTCTTCCCAGTCACCTGCTCCTTCATGTGCCCATAAATCTGCTCTAAGAGGACTCACTCCAGTATTTTCCCAAGTCTGGGGTCTATACTTTGCTTTTTCCCTCCCTTCAGGATCTTGACCCCTGCTTCAAGAGAGCCAATGCTACCACAGATTAGCATGTTAGTAATACAGGTGAGTTTTGACAATTGTTAGCGAACAGCAGATCCAGCTGTGCATCCTACCTGGCTGGCTCATCCTATACCTATATCAGCAAGTCATCTCTGACACCATCCAAAAATTTTCTCAACTCTTTGTGTCCTGTCATGTTGCCCTTCCAGCAGGGCAGTTATAGCCCTCTTTGAGAAAGAGGGGCTCATCCAGAGACTTCCTCAACGTCCTCACTTTGATCATGTGATGTGGTACATACAGCCTATAACTGCAAACACCTATGGCACCCAGCAGCTTGACTGGTATTTTGGGGCCCCTGTGCACACCTTTCTTCTGACAGCAGGCTTTGGGACGTGGCTTCCTCCTCTGCAATCCAGAGCAGGCTTCTTCTCACAACACTATGGGTACTCCTGCCTGTGGCTCATTCTGCTTGTGAAGAACGCATGGGCTGTCCTTGTGGGAAATGGCAGCAACATATTGTCTGTTGTGTGACAACACTTCCCCCAGCAGGTCCTGTCTTCTGCAGCAATTGATGCCATTCATCTGGATAGTCCTTGCAGTCCCAAAGCTTGATCCTGAGTTAGCATCTCTCAAGTGCAATCCTTCCCCTTGAGTGTGGGGTATGTTCCTGTCTGTGTGGCAAGTAAGCTGGTCTAGCAGCACTGAAACTCATGTTTTTCAGCCCATCTCTATGCTCCAGAAAGCTGTGCAGAGCTGTCAGCATTAGCGCTTCACCTGTGTTTTTTTTTAATCTTTCTTTCCTGTCAGCTGCAAACTTTATCAACAGAGATTTTGATATTTGCTTTCAGGAATGAGTCTTCCTTCTTTGTGACCTTAATCGAAGTAGAGAGGTTTGAGATTCAGCAGACCGTTTGTGTCAAAGTGTGACTTGATTGATGGGGTAGCCAAGGTATGCTCATTACTCAAAGCTGGAGGGTTGGATCTTCTTGTCTGAGTCCCAGATACTTTCTGAGCACAGAAGTCAGTAGCTGGGAGTTTCCAAGATGTTGTTCATCTACGTATATAACCTCTCACCAGCTGCCCAACCAGCAGAAAATCTGAAAATGGAGAATTAAGATACCATTTAATATTAGTCATCAGTGTAGAAAGCAACATAAACTGTGGCATACCTAAGGACATGGGGCAAAAGTGGGGATAGTAGAAGTGTGAATAATTTTCATAGGTGGAAAGGAAGATAGATGGTTGGTTGGTCCCCAGGTATTCTTTTGTGATGCTTAAATTATTGCCTGTCCTGTTTTAGAGAACCGTGGAAAGACGTGTTCCTTTCTGTGAGTCTACAGCAGGTGAGTGTCTTAATGCTGAAAACCTTGTAGTTGAGATGACTATCTCTAGTTTACTTTCAATCTGTTTTGGTTTAGGTCCTGTTACTATCACTCGTTTTTACCTTCTCTTCCTTAAATTCATCAAACGCTCCAGAATATTCATGTCTGCATGGAAAAGAGTAATTGGGACATATGAGAGGTGCTGCTTCCAGCCTTCATATGGCCACCACTCCAGAGTTTACGAGAGAATAACATAGATATTATACTCTAAAGTACATATACTGCTTGGTATCTGCAATTGGTAAATCTTGGACAGAGCTCAGTCTGTGTTTGTCTTGCATATTTTTCATTGTGATTTCTGGCAGTTTGATAATCTTTCACTGACTGGTCCTGATTCCTTCTTATGTAGTCTCAGTTGATATGCATGTTTTCAAGGAGATCTGGATTTTGGAGGACTTTGGAGCACTTTGAGAGTTAACACTGTAAGTGTAGGAAGAAATACTTTGTGACCTCCTGTGCAACAGTTTTTACAAATACAGTCAATTGGTATGCCACTCCTAAATAACTACTAAATGCTCTCAGACCCTGAGAGAGTAAGATTAAGTTTTCATCATGCTTAAACATTGCTTCTCTAAGTAGGCTTTGATAACAGAGCTAAGAAACTGCTGCCTTTCAATTTTATTTTCCAGAAATTCATGAATTAAGTGTTAAGAAACAGTGAAACACTCTTGTGTTTACTCTGTTGTGGTTTGACTGGCGTAGCACGGCCAGTCTGCTTTGGGGATAGCATAAAGGGTGGTTTGCTTACTATCTGTAACGTTACCAGAGAAAGGGCTAGTAATACACCTGGAAGGAATTTCACTCTGGATCACAATGATCACCAGTTTTTCAGATGGGATGTTGACTTTGGAAAGTCTTGCCTTGTGCTGATTCACAGCAGGGAAACTTCTGGAAAGTTTCATGGAAACTTCTTGGCTTCCCTCCCAAGATTATTTTCCTCTCTGTATATCTGTGTTAAGAGATTCCACAGAATCAGTTAAGAGAGAAGTTAATTTCACCTTCCACGCTGGCAGATGTATCTGCTTGGAAGTGCAAAGCTGTGATTTTGCTATTTGATTGGTTTGTAAAGCCAGATAGTAGAGTCCAGGATTTTCATGCTAGTAAGCTAGTCATAATGCGTATAATGCGAAAAGCTCAGGAAGTGCTTAAAGATATCTTAAATTTCACTGGATTTCTTCCCCCCCCCCCCCCAAAAAAAAGATGACCCTGGTATTCAGTAAGTGATGATATAATTGTGGAGAAAAGGAGTAGCCACAGTGTACTTTTCATTAAATGTGTAGAAACCAGTTAGGAATTAGTTGTTTTATAGGGAAAAAATGGATAAAAATGAAAAAAAAAAAATCCTGGTATCCTGGAGACTTGAGTCCTGAGAAATGCTTCCTGATCTCCACATCCACTGTGATAAATATAACTTCAAGCTTTCATTGTGTCCACTGTGATTTTTATTCCTATTTAGCCTTTACAGCACTGCTAGCTACTTCATGTGCTCTGATGCCTTGGGAAGAGGTAGTTGTGGCAAATGCGGAGTTTGTGTGTGGCCAGAGCGCTTGGCAGATGACTGAGCTTGTGATGCTTGCTCACCTGACAAGTTAGAGCACTCTGGCTTGCATCTCCTTGTTATTTGGTGCTCCAACTCACTGAAGTTTTCATCCATTTAAAAAATAATCCTTTCAGACTTCAAAAAGGTGACGTGTTATAACAGGAGAATGATGGATAGGAGCAAAGGATGAATTCTTGGAGGTGCCAGCTAAAACCAGGCTGAAAACAACTGGTACATTTAGGGAGTCACTCAAAGTAAAAAAGCAAAGAGCAAGATATGATGTTTCTTGCAGCTTTAGAATTCAGTGTCTGGGGATTAAAAAGAAGCTTTTCCTCATCATGGTTGTTTGCTGTAAGACAAACCCTCCCCACATGTAGGGCATTCAGTCTAGGGGAGAATCTGGACTGATGGATTGATCCTCAGGGCAGGATTTGGCCCATGCTGGTTTTGGAACGGGGTGATCCTTTCTGGATTTCAGTTTATCAACACAAAACCAGAATTTGTAAACAGTAACAGAAGTAATGAACAGTATGGAAGTGGGAGAAATAATGCTAAAAGGAAAAGCCATCATATTGAAATAGTGGTAAATTTAAAATTCTTCTTGAAGTGAAAGGAAGAGTCACAACTAACAGCTCAGGATAATTCTTGAAAACAAGAAACCTGTTGAAAACTCTTGATAGGGCAGAATTAGGAAAAAAAATAATATGGAAACGGGTGTATTTTTACTGTATGGATCCCAAAGTGTTAACAGAAGTGGTATAAATGTGTTTCTGAAAATACATTTATTAAGAATGTCAGTGGAGCTACATGAGTTTTCATCAGTGCTGACTTCCTTTCATATTTATAAATCGTGTCTGCTTGCATGGTCTCTAAAGGAATTTGAAATTCCTTATTTGCATATTTATTTCTTAACCTTAACGTAGCAATAAAATGTATAACCATTTCCATTTTATTATGTATCTCATGCTTGATTTTAAATTAAAGGAAAAGAACCACTTTATTAAACTGTAAACTATGCCAACTGCAGGGATTTTTTTTAATGAACTTCCCGGTGAGTAAAATTGTTTCTGTGATGTTAACTGCAGCTATATTTTGATATGATCATGAAGCATCTTAAGGTTTGAGGTTTGGATTTTTTGCTGTATGTGTAAAGAACCAATATCAGATCTATATATCAGGTAATTCTGCATTTTAAAACAGAGTACATGTTTGCTTCTGCGAGAATTACCATGTCAATACTTCATTAATAAATACTTTTATGAAGCTGCTTTTTGACAGAGAGCTCACATATCATTCCCCAGAGTGAAGGGTAATGAAAAGAACCCCCTGCATTTACAAATCCTTGTGAAATCATTCATAAATATTAGCTCACTTTGCAGGAGTAATATATGCTATATATGACAGCATGTCCATTAGCCAGCGAGTCCTGTGATTACAACTGATATTATAACTGAGATTTTTCTAGAAGTAGATTATTACTAGAAGACAAGAGAAATATTTCCTCCTTCAATGAGATTTCAGTGTCCGTAAGAACACTTCTCGTGTAAAATTAAGTCTATTCCAGCTGAAATTGGGGCAACATGACAGCTATAGTAAGTGTGAAATGAAATAAATTCTAATATTTTACCTATGTAATTAATCTTCGTGATCTCCATATGGATAACATCCACTAAAAGTTCTCAATAATACTGACATTTTGTACCAAAGGGAAAGCTGAGCAATTTGGGTGGGTTTCTTGTTTGCAGTACGTTGCGCTTATTCTCTTTGGGAAGAAAGAAACTTGTGCTTAAATCTTCATGTATTTGAATTGTACAAATCACTTAACTATACAAGTTGCTTTTCCAGATAATGGATACAGTGTTCTAATAAGTGATGCTTTAAAGTCAAATGAATCAGCTTAAACTTTAGCATTTATCTAGTATTATAATGCTGTAAATATATATAAATATTTCATGTTGTCTTTTCAGTCTCTAATTCTTCCATTCCACGTCCTCTTTTTGTGTCAGGCATATTAGTCTCCCTGAATGTCCTAGACTTTAGGTTTCAGTTTGATGTGCTTCAGAATTATTACTGTTACCATATGGGAAAGTGTGATGCTCTTCACATATTAGGCCAGGTCTGGTCTGCTTGATCTAGCTATATACTCTGACAGATATTTCAGAATGGTTGCTTAAAAAGAAAAGTAACTTTCCATCTTCAGGCTTGCAATGAAAATCATCAGCTGTGGTCTAAACATATTCTTTTCCAAGGTGGAATAATCAAAATATTCAAGATGCTCAAAACAGAATGTGGAAATAAAAAAAATACCAGTTTATGTTCCTAATGTAATTTAAGTCCGTCGTGATGTATTTGACAAACAAAACAGGACTACTCTGCACCTTTTATTTTGTGGGATAAATAAATCGAGCTCATTTAGGCTTCCCCCAAGATAAGCTTTTCCATTCCCATTATTATTTTAGAAGCCTGTCTCTGCATCTGTTGCACTATGAATTAATCATTCTCAAATGTTATGATTTGAGATGCACATAGTAGTCCTTTTTGGATTGCCGTCTATGTCTGGAACCATTTTGGTAGATAATATTTAAAATTACAGTTAATATTTTCACACCTAAATGTGATCAGTTATTAAATTAAAATATTTTCCCTCTGTTTCCAACCAATGAGCTCCAAACTTAGTGTGTAGTTCTTTTACCCATTTATAAGTGTTATGTCCAAGCTCTGCTTAAATTTTAGTATTTCATTATGTTATTCCTTAAATTTGTAATATTTTAGTGAATATCTAGACTATTGAAATAGGTGAAATAAGGCAGTTCAATTTGTTAAGGAAACTTACACATCATTATTACATGATGTGGTAGAAAAATAGTAAGAGCTTCTGCTCCGCTGTTTTGCATCACTCAGGGCTGGTGCTTGTCTGTGTGGTGGAGCCCAGGCAGGAAGCTCACCAATGTCAGCTGAAAGATTAAAGGGTAAAACTCAAAACCAACAAAACAAAGCCCCAACCCACCTTCACCTTCTCTCACTGGGCTCCTTCATGCTTAGGGGAACTCTTAAGCTGGAGACCTGTGGCTGAATATGTGCTGATGAAGGCCAAAATTTGTGATTACTGAAAGAACCTAGTATTTCCTTCTGCAAAGTGGACCTACTAATAATATTGTAACTCAAGGAAGAAAGCGTAACTGATGCATAAAACTTTCATTTCACCTTTTTAGAAACCACTTTTAAAATAAGCAAGTAATGTCCACCTATCTGTGCATGATACAGAGCTCCCTGGGTAGCGAGTCTCAAGGCACAAGGGGAAAACCTGAAGTCACCTCGGAAGAAAAACTTTTTTTGGTGTGCCGAAGTACAGAGAATATCTCATGTCTATGCTATTGGGTTTCTCTGTAGATTCTGCAGACTAAGTAAATTACCCTTTACCTACATATGCAGCATATACAGGTGTGTGTTTATAGCCCAATTGTTAACTCTGGGCTAGAACAACCTAGTTAAAGTGCCTGCTGTCATTAGAAGTGTGCTTGCATCTTACTAAGCCCAGTCTGAGCAAATGTATACGGTTAGCCTGGGTGCAAGCCGGTGATGCTCTGGGGCAAAAGGCATGAGCTACTGAGCGGATACGTGTAGTCCCAGCACAAAGGCAAGGCTGTGCAAGACAGGCTGTTGTTAGGCAAGCTAAATTGTGCCAGCTAAGAGTAACAACATATTATCAGGGACAAATTCATATCTGTCAGTGCAATTAGAATCAGGAGATTGTCTAGTCCTAAATCTGAATATTTGTGTGTCCGATATCTGATATCTAATATGTTTAATGTTATCAAAGTCTACCTCAAACAATACTTTCAGCTCTAGGAATATTTGCCCATACTAGCATGTCTTCAAGAAAGCAGAATTCCCATTACTTGAAACACAAATATGATAGTGGAACAAGAAAACTAGAACAAAAGGCAGATGGAGGCAGAAAGAGCTATGTTAGGTGTGCTCTGGGTGGAACCAGAGACTTACTGATTTAAAATGCTGAGTGTAGGAACTGGGAAAGGAGTGTGACTTAGAAATGCAAGGTTTGCATTTCTAAAAATTGTTTGTTTTGGTTTTTGATGGTTTGGAAACTTTCAGGAGTTGTGGTGCATAGTTTTTTGTTGTGTTTTTTTTATAACATACAGAGCCTTAGTCTACTGATGGTCAGGGTGCTCATACACATGTCAAATTTCAGTTGCTTTTAAGATTGCAGCTTCTTCTGTGTAATGACTATGTAGTCTCACACATTAACTGACAGTGACTGACCTGGGTCTTTCTTTTTACATCTATAATGTTCCCATTTATTATAAATGACACTAGTTGGAAACACTGCATCAGATCTCTAGCTTACTGCAGGAACAAAATGACTCTTACTAGTGTGCCAGCAGGAGGAAGAAGGTTGTAATTTAGAGACCAAAAAGAGAACTAAGAGGTGTTAATTATCTCATCCCTTTGTACATTTGTCAACTTTTTAACTGGCCACTATGGTTTTAACCTAGAAAAGAACCCTGTCCCTTTTCTATTTTGTTACCTAATGCCAATTCATTGGTGTGGCTGTGGTATTTGTCATGGTATAACCTCAGAACTGCTTTCTGTGAAGGAATTGAAGACCATTTTTTTCAGTTTTATAAATCAAGATGTTTTAATCCAAATTTTTAATAAGATGATCTTATTCTTATTGAGGAGATGTAAAAAAAAATGAATTAATTGCATTCTCAAGTATAATAAAGCTGTTTAATTGTGTTATCTTTTATAGATGAAATTACAAAGTGAAAATTAAATTAATATATTTTTAAGAAAAAAGTCTGATCCTTACTATTTTAAGTGAAAATTATTCTTTTTGTAACAAGCGACAATGGAAGACAACTTCTTTGCCCCTCTCTTTCTGAAGCAAATGTGTATAATTCAACTTCAATAAATTTCTCTCTCTTAACTAGGTGTAGCCCTTAATCTGTTGTTTCAGTATGTAGGTTCTCTGTCTACTCTTATTTTTCATGTTATGAATGTTAATCTAGAGTTATGGGAAGGACTGATGCTACTCATCTAACAGCATCAGAAATGTATGCTTGTATTTTTTAAGTATAAGATTCACGTAAAAATCAACAGTAAGCTTCTAGCTCTACACTTTCAAAACCAACCTGATATGTCCTTTAGCCCATACTTAAAATAAGATTGATACTCTTATGAGAAAGAAGAGAGAAGTTTTGGACATTTTTAAGTGTAATATCTAATGTTGATATACATTACTAATAAGTTCTTGATCACTTCTGTTGGGGGAATAATAGGAATGATTGTATGGTAGTGGAGAAGTGGGAAGTGGGGATTGCAGTGGGGCAGTAAACGTAAGTCAGAAGCAGCGAATGTGAGTCAAACAAGAACACGTTTTCAGCTAAATGGTGCTGTGTTTTACTCTAGATCAAGGATACAAGTAGTGGTTTTGTGCTATTTGATGAAAGTTCGACATCCAGTTTCCTTGCCACCTGGGTTCCTTGTCTGACCTCTCACTGGTAGTGCTAGATCTATGCCAACTTCCAGCTTCTAGTTTAGTATTATGCAAAGTACTTACTGTGACCTTATGTACCTTAATATAATTTGGACTTGAATCGGTAAACTGTAGCAGTGAGAAAATAGTTGCTGTTATAATGCAGTCTTAGGAGGATGTTGAAAACTGAAGCCTGTCAAAACTTGTTCACCTTCTGTTCTTTGTTGATTACTGTCCTGCACTGGGGTGTGGATGGCTCTAAGCACTGCTGCCGCTTAAGGAGCTGAGACACAATTACAACCAACTTGTAAACTGAGCATGGCAAATGAGATTTGTTGTTCGTTCCCTACCCCATTTGCCTAAGCTTTGCAGTGGTCTACCTCCACCTGTCTCTGGGGAATGGAGTTTCACGTTGCTATTTATAAATAGCAACAACTCCTTTGAGTAAATGGAGATGATGACAGTGTAGTTAAGACTTTCCTACAGGCATCAATTTCAGCAACAAAGTGTCTTTTTCTTTTATTAGAAAAAGGGTTATCGCTTGTGTGCAAAGAGGCTGGAACCTTCATTCAGGGATATATTCATGTAGCTGCCTGCAGGGCAGCTGACAGGCACACAGAGGTCAGTGTATCCATTCAGGGCTTAAACAAGATCAGAGCAATGTTATTAAGAGAAATGGTCAAGTTCATCAATTCTGCTCACTGAAATCTGTAATCTTGGAATTATAATTTGACTTCAGGAGTCTCCTAGCGCTAACCTACTTCAGCTTCGTTGTGTGAGCCTGGCAGCACCAGAGCCTGGTGCCTGAGCCCTGTGTTTGAGAGCCCCAAGGCATCACCTGGGTGGGAGAGGGACTGGTTGGGTAGGGAGGCCACAGCCTTAGGGAAAGGGGTGAGGAGGTATTGGAAGAAGGAAAACATTGTCTTATCCTCTATTTTACTTAGATCCAAAATACAACTGAGACAATTATGTTCCAGACAACCCTTGTAACAGGCAATGCTTGGGGCTGTGCCTGGGAGTTTTCCAGTAAAAACGTTCTCTGTCTCAACACAACTCAGAAGTGCTCTGGGAAGGACTCTGCTGGTGGTGGTGAGGCACTTACAGCCTTAAACACTGTGTGGTTTCCGTTCTTAATTTTAAGGGTTAAGGGATACATGTCTAGGCCTGCTCAAAAGATTAAGGTAGAATCAATGAATGACATATGTATGACATATCAGTACAACTTTAGGTTTAATTTTGTACAATATCGACCGTCAACTTCAGCATGTCTTAATATTGCATCCTGATTTTGTACAGAATCCATCATAAAATAACTGGCTTAATGCATTACATTTGTAAGACTAAACGACAGTGTGATTTTTCTAGATAGTTGGGGTTTTTTGTCTTGTTGTTTTTATGGTAGTAAAGGACCAAATTTTTCTTGAAGAACTTTCTCACATGGGTAGAGTGGAGTGCAAAGACCCATGTTCATGTAAAACAACAAAACAAAAACAAAAAACAAACCCAAAACAAAAGAAACAAACAAACAAAAAACCTGCCACATAAATATAGATAAAGGCACAGATTTATTGTGGACAGTTTGCTTCCTTGGTTTAGTAGGAAGAACCAGTGTGCTATGCAGACTTGTACTATGAGATGGTTTTATTTTTGCTACTGTACAATCCTCTTGCCTTTTGGAGAGACAAAGTCTCGATCTGCTGCAGCAGCAATGTGTATAAAATACTGCCAGGGAAGCAGTGTGTTGCATTTTTGAAACGCACAAGCTTTAAACCCTTTTTAATGGGTACCACTCTATCCCATATATACTGCACCTTTATTGCAATGTATTGCTTAGTCTCTTTTACTTTTTCAACATGAAGTTATAAATGTAATTGTGAAAAGGGGGATGTTTAAACCATAAATTTTAAAGATAAGTTAATGATCAAGGAAAAAATATCTTTACTTCTTCAGTAGCTCAGGAGATAAATATTTTTCTAACCAGATCAAGAGAAATAAATGATACTTTTTTAAATTACCATGCTGGAGTATATGAGATATATTTAATGAACAGCTGTGATCTAACTGCAAAATAAGCTGAGAAATACTGGCTACAAAGTATTAGTTCCAGGTATGATCTTTCAGAGTAATTAAAAGGTAGACCAAGTGGTTGGTATGAGCTTACTTCACTGGGGCATTGAAAGAATTCCTAGTCGTTCAAAATCAGTCCCTATAGGCCTCATTCCGGTGAATTGCTTTTATCCTCATGCTTTGCTTATATGCTGGATGCAAGTGGCAGCACCTGTGTTTTGGAACATCTGCCACCCATGGGTTTTGATTTGCAGTTTTTCTCCAGCTAAAGGAAACTATGGAGCAAGGACAGATGTAAGAGAAAAAGAACACCCCAGTTGAAATGCCTGATCAAAACACAGATGAAACGATCTAATATTCTGCTAATGTACAAATAAATCTTTTCCATTGGTTGCCCCGTGGGTGCTGTGCAATACAGATGAGAAAACAAATGGTTGCTTGATTCTCTATGGGAGTAAAATTGACTTATATAGTGAAAGAAGTGAGAGAGAGAGCGCTCTTGAAGAAATTATTCATTAAGATGTCATCTATGTTTAGTGTTAGGCTAAAGGAATGTAAAAACAAATGCAATTTGTTGTTGCGAAAGAAGCAGGAGATGTGTATTTTGCTACAGTTTGAGTAAGTTTAAAATTGTGAATTTGGAGCTACTCACAGAGATAGTGACATTTTTTTCATTGCTGAGATTTGTTAAATGTGATCTGATATACATGGGAATCATCATAGTGAAATCTCTGGAGGTGTTTAAATGTTGTGCAGAGGGAAGAGTAATTAGAATTTCTAAATGTCAAGATAGATGAGAAAATGTAACCTCATCATTTGTGGAGTTTACAATTACAGAATCACAGAATGGTAGGGCCTGGAAGGGATTTCTGGAGATAATCTGGTCCAATCCCCTGCTAAAGCAGGTTCACCTAGAGCAGGTTGCCCAGTATCATTCTTAGGATACAGTCCTAGAATACGGAAAGATACAGATCAAACGCGTGCAATAATGTATACATTTTATTATAAATGGGTTAATGTACAATTTAGAGGTATTTCCCCCCAAAATAAAGCATGTCCACAGGCAATAGAAACAGCAAAGGCCTTAAGAATCAGAAGCAAGTGGAAAACAGCCTCCATCAGCAGTTGTCTGTCTTTCAAATAAGTTAGCATTTAAAGTATAAACCATCTGCAAGTAATTACAAGATATAGCTTGGATTTTGTTGAGAAAAATAAATTAGGTCAAAGTTCAAAATTATTAAGGGCTATTCAAATGGCAGTGCTCATAAAAGCCCTTTAAATTTTCTTGTTGCTCAGTGGGTGTGATAGCTTTCCAGGTACTCCAGCTGCCAGTTCAGCTGAGGGTTGTGGGCATGAGAGTCAGGATAATGTTCAGGGTTGCCCAGAATTAAATTTCTGACCTGTGCTACAAGCTGAACCTGGAAAGGACTATAACTAGAGATTAAAGCTCCTGGGTTTTACAAACACGCTGTCTAAATAAGCGTGATTTTACTAAGACTGTTAACGTTGTAAGAATGTTTTATTTTCATTATTCAGCACTGTGGTTTCTAATTCAGCTTTATATACATGCACCAAATCTAAATGGCTGTTCTAACTCTATTTCATCCTGCTTGCAGGATGTTTTGCGCCTCTCTTTACTACAGCTTCTTGTTGCTAGCAAAAAGCTGTAGATCTATCTAGGTTTTAGACTCTGGAGTAGTTTTTGAAGGTGATGACTGGTTTGGTTTTTTTCTTCCCCCCCCCTCTTTGTGTCACAGCACCATGACCTCATTTCTAAGGTAAAATTTTTTAAGACTGTCCCCTGGTTGGACCTTAAGTTTAAAAACACAGTTTTCCCCTAGATCATTTCCCACTGCTTATTTAGGTGTTACAAGGATTCCTTGTGATATGGTACCAGGGTCCTTTCCAAGATTAAAGTAGCTCATCTGTAAATCATAGCATCATGGTATCAAGCAATTTATGTGCCTATTTCTTGCTCCTCTAATTTTATATGCAATGAACCTGACACTTTTCAGGATTTCAGTGCTGTACAGTGCTCAGCTTCACACATACCTTGGAGATAAATCCTAGATTCAGGGAGGAGAATTCTTCACCGTAGATTGGCTTAATTCCTTTTATGTGACAGATGTGCATATCAGAATAGAAATAGACTGTTAGGCTAAGTAGCATGGAGATGTATTTGAGGATTGAGCACAAGAGATGTGGTCAGAGAGCCTTGTTAAATGCTTTAATGGCACACTAAACAATTTCCTGCATGTTACTGTTGCACATTTTGAAATCCACTGATCTGTATTTCCTGACTGTGTTCTTGGGAGATGGTGAGGTTACACAGAAACTACTTAGTTTCGATCAATAATCTGTAGGTATAACATATGAAAAGAATATTCTGATAAGACCAGGAACTGGGGGGTTATGTGGAGTTTTCATAATTATAGGGATGTGGACTAGTAATGTGAAAGTTCTTTCCAAGCAACTGGCTTAGTTTTTTGAACTTAACTCATTTTCATTGCTGGCTGTAGAAAGCAAATGTGATAAACTCTGTAAGGAGATTTCAGTGGTTCCTGATGCACTCCAGCAGAACAATTTTCATCAGAAGGCGGGGGGGAAGTGCCCTAGTGTCTAAGGGCTGCTCCTCTGCCAAATGAAAACATCCATTTATAGAAAGTGGAGCTATTAGAGTTCTTTCCAAATTGGAAAATGCGAGGGGGGGAAAAAAAGTATTATCAGAAAGCTTCAGGCCACTGTTGTTTTTCCAGTTATGTGCAGGCGAAAAGATTTCCAAAATGGAGTATTATAGCAGGGCACAGTCATTTGCGGCAGCCTGGTGTAAGCAAATGGAGCTTTGCGTGTTCTCCAGCCCTGTTAGGACTGGTCAGGTCACTGTGGGTGCCAAGGTCTCGTGCCTTCTACTGGGTTTAATTATTTTGCCAAAGTTTGCGACTAAGTGACGTTAAACATTATCTCCCAGGCACAGAGATACTCCTTGACTATATCAGCGGTGTTTAACACCTTTTCTGTACTTGAATGACTCCCAACAGCTTTGTATGACATATGTATCATTTTTTGGGAAAGGTATGGTTTTATTGACTTAAAAATCATAGCTGTTGTGGCCTAATTTTAACTCTGGCACATAGAGGTGACCTGGCCAGTAATTACAAGTGGTTTTGCATCTGGTGGTGGTTTGTTTTTTTTTTTCTTCAGACCTGGAGTTGTCAGATTGCCATTGCTTCCCCTGACATTCACCTTTCTCATGTGTTCTAATGAAACAGATTATTTTCCCCAAATCATTCAGTCAGGATGAAAGTTTAACTGAACTCCAAAGTCTTAGGAAATTTAGGCAGATGAATAAATGTATGAAAGCACCAAAGACAGAACTGCTTGTCTGCAAAGTCACTTTCTTGAGATTAAAAGATGCTGTCATTTAATTGAAATAAATTATTGCTTAAAAATCACCAATCAAAGACTCAAATAAAATGACTTCTAGGATTAGCAATCTTTTGAAGATGACAATACACCCCTGAATAAAATCCATAGTTATTTTATATGTCAAATTAAAAGAGAGTATTGAAGAGTTTTTTGCGCTTTGCCCATACTTAATTTTGTTTCCCTGGCCTACTTTTGAACTTACTTAATGTAGTTAGAACCAAGGCCTCTGAAGATTGTGAAATTACTGTAGCAAGTCACTGCTGTAAGGAAGCGGAGGACCAGGCATGTGTGTGTAATGTCAAAAGAATTCTTCATGAACCTGCTTTAACAAAGAACTACCGAAAACCATAACTTAAAAATTAGGCCATGAGACAAGTCTGTCAGAAATGCTGCCAGAAAAAGAAATCCCTGTTACCATTGGTGGTGGTAATGGCTACCACCCACTGCCCATTTGATGTCTATACAGTCCTGAGTCTGGTTAAAGTTATGAGCTTATTTGTCTTTTAGTCAAGCTAAATATAAGTGAAATTAAATGTCCTTCACAGTTGTGATTTAACCTCAGCCAGCAGCTAAGCCCCACTCAGCCACTCACTTGCTGCCTCTCAGCGGGATGGGGGAGAGCATCAGAAGGGTAAAGACAAAAAGCTAATGGGTTGAGATGAAGACAATTTAATAGGTAAAGAAAAAGGTGTGTGTGCAAGCAAAGCAAAAGAAGGAATTAATTCACCATTTCCCATCTCCAGGAAAGCCAGGCTCCATCACATGTGGTGGTTACTTGGGAAGGCAGACGCCATCACTGAATGTTCCCCTCTTCTTTCTTCTTTCCCCAGCTTTATATGCTGAGCATGATGTCGTATGTTATCGGATATTCCTCTGGTCAGTTGGAGTCAGATATTCTGGCTGTGTCCCTTCCCAACTTCTTGTGCACCCCTGGCCTATTTACTGATGAGGTGGTGTGAGGAACAGAAAAGGCCTTGATTCTGTGTGAGATCTACTCGGCAGAAGCTAAAACATCCCTGATTTATCAACATTGTTTCCAACACAGATCCAACATATAGTCCCATACCTGCTACTGTGAAGAAAATCAACTGTATCTCAGGCAAAACCAGCACAACAGTGATACCTAAACATAATAAGTAGTTAGCTGGATGCCCAGTAAAACCAGATTATTATTCTAATATTATTTATTATCATTTTTGTTTACAATTGTAAGATGAATGCGTGTGTTGAAAGGCTATGCATGTGTATGAGCACTCAAACGAAAAAAAAACTAGGACGGGATGAATGGAAAATCAGCAAAAGAACAAGGGAAGACGTGTGAGTATGGCCTTAGTAAATGCAAAGACGTGCCCTTTGTTGTAAAACAGCTTGGGAAGTCAGCTCACAGTGCCTCCAGCGCATCTGTGGGTTTGCTGCTGCAGAAGGGGTGTGGTACTTGTGCCTTCCCTGAGTGAATCTCCCCTCAGCCTGCTTGACCCTCAGTTCCAGGGTAAACTGATTTAACTCGCTGATGAAGGCTGGGGGAGGAATCACTTGTGTACTTCTCTGAATTTTTAATTTTTTTTAATGTAGTTTCAGTCTATTCACCATGGGATCAGAAGACTGTCAAAACCAGATTTACTGAGAGTGTGGCAGGAGCAGGGGGTCAGGGCTTCTTGCTCTTAGCAGCAGCAAGATGTTAGTTCAGCTTCGGTCATTGGAATAAACTGTACCCTCAGCTGCAGTGAGGGTATGAGTGGAGAAAGTGCACATGATTTGTTATCACAACTCAGCATTTAGGCTTTTTCTGCTCACTATAACTTCATGTTTTTCNCTCAGCCACTCACTTGCTGCCTCTCAGCGGGATGGGGGAGAGCATCAGAAGGGTAAAGACAAAAAGCTAATGAGTTGAGATGAAGACAATTTAATAGATAAAGAAAAAGGTGTGTGTGCAAGCAAAGCAAAAGAAGGAATTAATTCACCATTTCCCATCTCCAGGAAAGCCAGGCTCCATCACACATGGTGGTTACTTGGGAAGGCAGACGCCATCACTGAATGTTCCCCTCTTCTTTCTTCTTTCCCCAGCTTTATATGCTGAGCATGATGACGTATGTTATGGGATATTCCTCTGGTCAGTTGGAGTCGGATATTCTGGCTGTGTCCCTTCCCAACTTCTTGTGCACCCCTGGCCTATTTGCTGATGAGGTGGTGTGAGGAACAGAAAAGGCCTTGATTCTGTGTGAGTTCTACTCAGCAGAAGCTAAAACATCCCTGATTTATCAACATTGTTTCCAACACAGATCCAACATATAGTCCCATACCTGCTACTGTGAAGAAAATCAACTGTATCTCAGGCAAAACCAGCACAACAGTGATACCTAAACATAATAAGTAGTTAGCTGGATGCCCAGTAAACCAGATTAGTATTCTAATATTTATTATCATTTTTGTTTACAATTGTAAGATGAATGCGTGTGTTGAAAGGCTATGCATGTGTATGAGCACTCAAATGAAAAAAACCTAGGACAGGATGAATGGAAAATCAGCAAAAGAACAAGGGAAGACGTGTGACTATGGCCTTAGTAGATGCAAAGACGTGCCCTTTGTTGTAAAACAGCTTGGGAAGTCAGCTCACAGTGCCTCCAGCGCATCTGTGGGTTTGCTGCTGCAGAAGGGGTGTGGTACTTGTGCCTTCCCTGAGTGAATCTCCCCTCAGCCTGCTTGACCCTCAGTTCCAGGGTAAACTGATTTAACTCGCTGATGAAGGCTGGGGGAGGAATCACTTGTGTACTTCTCTGAATTTTTAATTTTTTTTAATGTAGTTTCAGTCTATTCACCATGGGATCAGAAGACTGTCAAAACCAGATTTACTGAGAGTGTGGCAGGAGCAGGGGGTCAGGGCTTCTTGCTCTTAGCAGCAGCAAGATGTTAGTTCAGCTTCGGTCACTGGAATAAACTGTACCCTCAGCTGCAGTGAGGGTATGAGTGGAGAAAGTGCACATGATTTGTTATCACAGCTCAGTATTTAGGCTTTTTCTGCTCACTATAACTTCATGTTTTTTCAGTAAGTGCCAAGATTTCTAAATAACTTTCACCCTAAGAAAGAGTATTTCTCCCCACTCACGAGTATGGACATTTAGGCTGTCCTCAGAGGAGATCTTAGTGACCTGAACAACAGCTTCTAGTTTGCCCTTTTGAGGATAAGCTCACAGTGGTTTTATTAAAGGTCTTGTTCTTGTGAGGAGAATATTGCTGGACACAAGACACTGAAGTAGCAGAAGGTAACAGACCAGGGAGAGAGAGCAGGGACATAGATGCTGCTTCCCGGGTGTTCATGATCTAACAGAAGGCAGCAGTACCGTGTGTTTCCCACAGTGGTGCTCTCTGGTTGTTGCCCAGCCTGGTCAGACTGTCCTAGCTCCAGCTCACTCCTTGTGCACTTCCAGTGCGGGCTGCAGAGAGACAACTGACAGTGAGATTCAGACTTTTGAGTCTATCAGGTTCTTTAGGCTGTTCAACCTGTCCTCACAGCATTTTTCTTAGACAGCTGAATGGAGCGATGAGCAACAGTAGTTCACCCTTCTCATTCTCTGTTCATCACTTAGGAGTCAAGCATCAGTTTTTTTGTGTAATTTCCCCTTGCAACCCCCCTTTTGCTTTACCAGAAAAGATTTAATTATAAGCTTTGAATAGTAGCAGTAGATTTATTGATCTGGATGCATCTGACCTTCCCGATGTTTGTTGACTGTTCATAAGCAATGTTGTGCAATAGGTTGAAACAGAATTTTTTTTTTTATCTTTGTACCTTGAGCATTTCAGGGTGCAGGCTCCTGACAAGACAGTGTCATATTTAGGAAGGAGAAACTTAAAATGCACAGTACAAATCTTTACCTCCTGAGCTAAGAAGAACCGGTTATGGAAGTTAACTATACTCTGTGTGTGAACAGGAGTTAACTTGGCAAGTGATCAATCACTGCCATTAACTAAAAACGTTAGGAATTGTAGAAATTCATCTTCTACCCTGGGGTCAGAAAACTGTTTGTTCCAGTGTTTGCTAATGACAGTATTGGATCTATCAGTGAATTAGGATCCTGTATGTAACTTCGTTGAATATGAATCCACTGTATTAGCACCCAAGGGCTGGATTTTAGCCAATTCAGAGTCTGTATAGAAATAAAATGCATGGCCTAATTACAAACTATGGGTCAATATGAGAATCATATTGAAACGGTATCCCTTCTTATCTTGCAGAGAGTAATTCTGGCAAAGGAATGCATACAGTGTACTTCAGCAGGTTGAGTTTTAATAATGGGGTTACTGCACCCTTCTGCTGCCCATCTGCTGACTGACTGTACTCCTTACTTGTCATTTAATAAAAATGTAGTCTCTGTAAAGTTTGAACTTGTACTACCTGTACAAGATGGGCAATAAGAAGCTGATTTTCCTGACATACAAGAAAGCCCTCATTTATTCTCTCTCTCTTTTCTGGTCTTAGTGTTTGGGGGATGGGAAAGAACAGTACAGAAGCTAGTACAGCTGCTGCATGCTGCTGTTTTCTGCTGAGGTAATTGTCTGGTGACACTCCTAAAGGTCCTTCTATCACAGCAGCTTTGTACTAAGCTGCTGATGCAAGGGCTGGTTTCTCCCTCTCTTCATGGTCGATGAGCTAGGGCAAAGATGAGGAAGAAGCAAGAGGGGGCATCTAGTGTCAGATATGTCTTCTCTTGAAGCTCCTAAATTATCTTCCATGGGTAATTTCAATCACATCAGTACAGGTGTGTTACACTTGAGTATGTTAAGGTTAATATCATGTCAGTCACAAATATTCATCTCATTTATGTGTATTGGAAAACAAAAAAAAAAAAACCCAGAAAAGATCATGTTGATAGTACTAGAATAGGGGTAGTATGTCCTGTTTTTTATCTCCTTATACTAAGAAAATGTCAAATGCTAATTTCCTTTAAAATATGTCTTCCAAACTGATACTGCAATGTGTTGGATCACTTCCTTTCTATGTGAATGCCAACATTTGAGAATACTAGAGCTGGAAAAACCTTGTGTAAACTGCACTGAATAACAGAGCACACAATAATGAGGCAACATACATGATGTTCTCCCAAGTGAAAATGATACTGAATGCTCGGTAAAAAATTTTGAATGTCTGTTAGAAAAGCAAATTAGCAGTGTGGGAAGCCTGTTTTATAAAAGTATTTCATGAGTTTTTAGAAGTTCTCTGTATCATGGAAGTGATTTCTCTGAGGATATTTGCTCTGTGTCCATCTGCTGCAGTAGCATACCCGGCCTCGTGTACTTGTTAGCCATCTCAGGTTGTGCCCTTTGAAGATGGGCGCCAGTAGTCAGTCAGCGGGAATGCAGGACAGAAGTGTTGGTAAGATACCAAGACTGTTGGGTTACATAAAGGTCTGGGCTCAGGATCAAGTGTTAGTGGAGCTGGGATTGGAGCTGGGATACACAGGAGATTATAGAATACACAGGGACACTTATAGAAGGTGTATAGGCAGGCATTTATTTCTGTCACTCTTTAGCAGAAAAGATTATGATCATGGTTAGTTTTAATTAGGTTCTGTAAGCAAGCCTAGCCCCTGGGGTAAGGGTATGCAAAAGGCATGAATGGGGAAAGATTTTCCACAGAGTATGAAGGAGATGGATTGGAGTAAAAATAAGTGGGATGTCTTAGGACAGAAGTGGTGCTTGGGTTATGGAGTACTTGGGCAAGATGATGGGAACTCTTCATGATAGTACTTCTTGGCTACACAACGGTCATCTGCTATTTCCCTGCCTATTTTAATCAGATGGTAGGAAATCAAAAGAAATTTTTGATTACCTAAAGGAAGTAATTCAAATGAGATCTGTCCTTAAAGGACAAGGGCTCACAATGACAATTCAGATGAAGAGTATTTTAGTACAGATTATCTCTGTGCCATTTTTTCTGCCAGGACTGTTTCAGATCCCCTTACCTATTCTAATTTTACAGTCTCTGTTCCCACTCATTTTGCTACCCCAAACTAAATCTTCCCAATGCTATTTTTCCACCTCATAGATCTATATAGTACTTGCCTGAAAGACATGGTCCTGGTGCTGAAACACGAGTTACGTTTAAGTGTTACTCTTCCATAGCTGCAGCCTTCTGTATGTCTCCTGACCAACAGTAAATTTGGTGTGAAATGATGTGCACCCTACAGCTGGGGAGTGAAGTGACAGGGAGCAAGGGTTTGGTTCCACAGGGTGTAGCACATGCTGGCAACTTCTGAGGATGGTCTTAGCTCAAGGAATAGCCCTGAGAAAAGCAGCGAATGGATATTAAGAATGTTTTTTCTAAATCAGGTCCCACTTTTCTGCTCTGTTTACCAAGATTAGCAGATGCCTTCTTTCCAGGAATATAGCCTAGGCAATCTGGTGTTTTCTTGGGGAAGTTGTAATTACATTAAGTTATAAATGCCTTAAATGCTTATCGTATTTCAATATTTTGTTTAAATGACTACAGGCTAAATTACTGTCATTGCTTTCAGTGAGCTTCTGCAAACTCTGATTTACAAGGAATTATTCTGGGACCTGAGCAAAAGGTGGTATGTCCCGTGTTTGTGGATTAAACATTGTTATATTGTGTTTTTCCTCACCTGTTAGAAGTTGCTGGGTGAACATGAGATAAGTATATAAAAAATGAAAGAACATAGATATCATTTGCTTAACTAAATGATGATGATTTTTTTTAAAAAAGTTTTGAACTGGACAAATTGAAACTCATCTCGTTAGAAAAATTGTAGCAAAACAGTCTGATGTTAGCACAAAGAAAACAACAGATGATACCAATTGTCCAACTATCCATAGTAATTTGTAAATAATACTCTTTATGCTATCAGGGAACGAATCATGATGGAAATGTAATTTAAAAAACCAAAACAAACCCAAAATTTAAAATAAAATCTCACATAAAAGCCAGAGATCATGCTGCTGTTCTGGGAAAATTAACAGTGCCGTTCTTTGTCAAGCATTTCATGTATGTTTTTACTGATAACTAAATACTTGCCAAAGTCATCTTCAGCTTTCCCCATGCTGGTTGATTCTTGGTGGTGGTGGAAAGGTGCGATCCAAGCCTTAGTCTAGAAACTGCAGTCTTTAACTGCACAGCTTCATCCGCAAAAGGGGATGAAGACCTATTTTTGAGCTTGTGAGTGCTGATCAAAGTTTTGCAGACCTTGTTGCACCAATGCTGGAATTCCCTCTGGATTAGATAAAATTAGTGTTGCATTGGAGGCTTCTGTGACTGGACATGGTGTTGTGAGACTGATTTTGCCTTTCTTGCTTTGCCTCAGCTCTTTGTGGCTTTTTGCTATTGAAATATCACAAATTAGTTTTGATTGAAAAGGATCTCTAGCGATCGTTTGGTCCAACATCCTGCTCAAAGTAGGACCAATCCTGAAGATTTACCAGGCTTCTCAGGACCTTGTTCTGTTCAGTGTTGAAAATGTTCAAGGATGGAGATTTCCCAGGCTCTCTAGTTAACCTATTTCAGTGCTTGATCACTCTGTTTCCCCTTTTTCCTCATAAATTTATCAGAATTTGTCTTGTTGCAACTTGAGACTGTGTGAATTCTTGTTCTTTCACTGGGCATCTATGAGAAGAGTCTGTTTCCACCTGTATTCCCCCTGTTTGGGAGTAGAAAACTTAAATTAGAAACCCTGGTAGCCGTCTTTTTCTGAGGCTGAAGGGGCCCAACTTCCTCAGCTGTTCCTCATGCATTATGCGCTCCATCACTATTTTGATGGCTCTCCTGTTTTCAGCATCTCTTTTGTATCCGACGGCTCAAAAATGAGCACACAACTTGAAATGCAGCTTTAGTAATGATGACTAGAAGGAAATAGTTGCTCCCATCAAAGCAGTGGCTATGCTTTTGCTAATGCAGGCCAGTCAGCAGTCTGAACTGCTGCATAGGGCTATTTCCTCCTACATGCAAGACTTTGGATTTGCCTTGATGAAATTAATAAGGGTGCTGTCAGCCCATACCTTTGGCTTGTCAAAGCCCCACTGAAGGCACCCCAGTGCTGCAGTATACAGACATAACAATTTGCCTTGACTGAGCTTAGATAAATGAGTTACAAGCAAAACACTTCAGTTTACTGTTCCAATAACTTCCCTGAAAGAGAAAGCTGTATCTTTCAGAGATCTGGCAAGGTGAAGTCTTGGCCTCTGTCCTTTTCTGCTTGGCTCCATGGTGTTTGAGGTTGCCTTGATGTTCCCTTTAGTTCATTTAGCTTTTGCCTTTTTGTACTTTCAGAGGAGTTCCTGAATCATTGCTGTAACTTACTGAATTTCAAGCTGATGGTCTGTGCTTTCCTAGCTTCTTATAGAATTAATCAATGACATAAAAAGAGGGGTTTGTGTTTGTATATCACCAAACTCTCTTCAGGGATCAATGGCATCAAGGAGTTATTGCATCAAATCTAAAAAGGGTTAATCTGACAAACGCTTCCTGGCAGGGGTTGGATTCAGCATAAAAGGAGGGTCGGCTGACTCTGACCTTTATGTTTAGAGCATTAGCTGATATTTAGAGACTCATGTTTGTGTCTCTTCTCTGCTTGAGGTAGTTCAGTCCTGCCACTCAGAAGATAGTTGGTTGGTTTTTTCTTTTTTTTTTCTTTTTTTTAAACTGCCAAGCCTAAGGTAGTCTGGACGAAATACTCTTCTGCTTCTTTGCTAAAGGTGTCTTGAAATTATTTGAGTTAAATTAGAATGATTTCTCTGTCTAGATTTTCATATGAAAACCAGATATCTTCTGTCTAGATCCTTGATGCCTGTTTTGGTGGTTTATATTAAAAAGAAACAATCGTCCCACACAAAATAAATATTTTTCATTAAGGAGAAGAAATACCTTTTTGAAGACATTACTCATAAATATTTCTTAAAGTTTCAAGTCCCAGAGTGAGTACTGTTAATAGGAGTGCTTGCAGAAATTTTGTGAGGTTTTAAAATGGGGCTTCTTTGCAAATGGCAGGCAATTTATTTATGACAAGTTGAAACTATGCAAGTATCATATTTATTATTTCTAAATAGAAAGCAGTGGTGTTTGCATTCTGCTACGCAATCTGTGTATCGCTTATCACAGATATCTTTATAAAAATGTGAGGTTTTGGAGGGGGGAGAAAAAAAAGGAAGTATTGTTTCAATGCTGAACTAATACTTCCTATCAGATTAATTTACACAGGTCTTTCATAAGTTGGTTGTATCTTTTAATTAATTAAAAGCACTTTATGTGCTTTTAATTAAATGGCCTTTAGAATGGCAGCAGCTGTCACAGTGCGAGGCAGCAGCCAGGTCTTTCTCCCTGGAGCACAGCCTGCGGGGTGTGCGGCAGCGCAGGTGGGTGGGCGCCGCATCCTGCTCGGACCTCTGCAGCGCAGGGAGGTGAGGTGGGAATCTGCCGAAAGGGGGGCACTCGCCACAGAACAAACACTAGTGTGGTCGGGAAGGGAGCGCTGGTAAAATCTGGTGTGTCCACCCAGTCAAGAAGGCCACTGCTAGAAGGAATATGCCTGAGCCTGGCACTCGCACCCAAGGGAGCAGAGACATGTTCTGTGTGTGGAGTGAGCAGGGGAGGGGAATGATCTACTCAGCCCAGTGGCAGAGCGGAAAGAGCATGTGGGAAGGTTAAGGAGTATCAAGGAGTGTGAGAAGGGGATAGGTTGGCGGAGCCACGTGCTAAGGCAAAGGCAGCAGGTGGAGGCTCCACAAGAATCAGAGGATCCCTTCTCCTCTTGCCTCCAGGCAGAAGGAGGACACCTAAGAGACCGGAAGGGAACGGAAACAGGTACCTGCTTGGGAAGGCAGGAGAACCCCCTCCCAGCCTCTGCCACCTTCCCAATTGCCCTTACTCAGTAAGTCTGGGGCTCTGGAACTTGAGGGCCAGGTGAATGAGGATGTAGATGAAGGTCAATTCAGAGGGTTGCCTGGGGTGAGTCAGCCAGCCCCAGGTTATCAGGACTGCTTGTGTTAAGAAAAGAAGGCAGGGTAACTGTTGTAGGCAATTCCCTTCCAAGGAGAACAGAGCGCCCCATATGCCAACTGGATCCATCCCACAGGGAAGTCTGCTGCCTCCCTGGGGCCTGGGTTGGAGACATCACCAGGAAACTCCCTGGTCTGGTCTGATCCTCTGAACCTGCTACTGGTTATGCAGGTTGGTAGTGATGAGGTTGCGGACACGAGTCCAAAAGTGATTAAAAAGGACTTTAGAGTACTGGGGCAATTGATTGAAGGATTGGGACCTCAGGTAGTGTTTTCCTTGGTCCTTTCAGTGGCAGGGAGGAATACTGAAAGGAACAGGAAAACACACCTGACTAACATGTGGCTCAGAGGCTGGTGCCACCAGCAGAATTTCTTCTTTGTTGATCATGAGGAGGTTTACACAGCACCAGGCCTGCTGCTGATGGGTGGAATTCAGCTATCTCAAAGAGGGAAAAAGATTTTTGCTCATGAGCTGGCAGGGCTCACTGAGAGGGCTTTGAACTGAATTCAAAGTGGGGAGGGAGTAAAACCAGGCTCACTAGAAAGGAGCCAGTGCCATTGTCGGGGGTGAAATTGATAGCCCAGCTCAAGTGCATCTACACCAATGCACGCAGTATGGGCAACAAACGGGGAGCTGGAAGCTGTGCAGCAGGCCAGCTATGACTATGTCACCATCACAGAAATGTGGTGGGGTGACTCTTGTGACTGCAGTGCTGCAATGGATGGCTCTAAGCCCTTCAGAAGGGATAGTCAGGGAAGGAGAGGCGGTGGGATGGCTCTTTGTCAGGGAGTGTTTTGATTTGTATAGAGATGGATGACACTGATGCTAAGGTTGAGTGCCTATAGACAAGGATGAAGGGGAAGGCCAATAAGGCAGATATCCTGTTGGGAGTCTGTTGTAGATGACCCAACCAGGATGAAAAGGCTCTGATGAAGCATTCTACAAGCAGCTGGCAGAAGTCTCAAAATCACCAGCCCTTGTTCTTATGGTGGGCTTCAACTTACCAGATGGCTGCTGGAAATACAACACAGCAGAGAGGAAACAGTCCTGGATGTTCCTGGAATGTGTGGAAGATAACTTCCTGATGCAGCTGGTAAGTGAGCCCACGAGGAGAGGTGCCTTGGTAGACCTAGTGTTTACAGAGAAGGACTGGTGGGTGATGTGGTGGTCAGAGACTTTCTTGGGCTTAGCGACCATGAAATGGTAGAGTTCTCGATTCTTGGTGAAGTATGGAGAAGGGTCAACAGAACCACTACCATGGACTTCCAGAGGTCATACTTTGGCCTTTTCAGGACACTGATTGCAAAAGTCCCTTGGGAGACAGTCCTGAAGGGTAACAGAGTCCAGTAAGGTGGGACATTCTTCAAGAATGTCTTAGAGGTACAGGAGCAGGCTGTGCCTGTGTGTCACTGAGACAAACTGGCAGGAAAGACAGCCAGCCTGGCTGAGCAAGGAGCTTTTTCTGGGACTCTGGGAAAGAAAGGAGAGTTTACCACCTTTTGGAGGAAAGGGCAGGCAATCCAAGAAGACTACAGAAATCTAGTTAGGTCATGCACAGAGAATATCAGAAAGGCAAAAGTACAGCTAGAACTTAATCTGGCCACTGTTGTAAGAGATAATAAAAAAGGTTTTTATGAATATATTAACAACAAAAAGACAGGGGGAATTATGGAGTGGTTCATCTTGAGTGCACTCACACAGCCTGTAGAAGACAACCTGGAGATCAGGCCCAGCCAGAACCTGCTTGATCAACCTGATCTTCTGCTCCTGGTTATAAACCAGGTGACTGGCCTAGTGAATGGGGAAGGGCAGTGAATGTTGTCTACCTGGACTTTAGTAACGCCTTTGACACCACCTCCCAAAGCATTGTGCTGGAGAAGGTGGCAGCCTGTGGCTTAGGTGTGCTCTTTGCCAGATTAAAAGTTGCCTGGATGATTGAGCCCAGAGAGTTGTGAATGGAATTAAATCCAGTTGGTGACTGGTCACAAATGGTGTTTCCCAGGTCTCAGTTTTGGGGCCGGTCTTGTTTAATATCTTTATCATGATCTGGATGAAGGAATCAAGTGCACCCTCAGTATGTTTGCAGATGACACCAAATTGAGCAAGAGTGTTGATCTGCTCAAGAGTAGGAAGGCTCTGCAAAGAGATGTGAACAGGTTGGATCAATGGGCTGGGGTCAATTGTATGTGGTTTAACAAGGCCAAATGCCAGTTTCTGCACTTCGGTCACAACAATCCCAGGCAGTGCCTGGTGGAGAGTGGCTGCAAATTTGCCTGGCAGAAGTGGACCTGGGGGTGCTGGTGGACAGCTGGCTGAACATGAGCCAGCAGTGTGCTCAGGTGACCAAGAAGGCCAATGGCATCCTGGCTTGTATCAAAAACAGTGTATCCAGCAGGAGTAGAGAAGTGATCGTGCCCCTGAACTCGGCACTGGTGAGGCCACAGCCGAGTACAGTGTTCAGTTTGGGACACTGCAGTATAGGACAGACATTGAGGTGCTGGAGCGGATCCACAGAAATGCAGCGAAGCTGGTGAGGGGTCTGGAGA
>VWZK01004172.1:0-52409 GCA_013396935.1 Baryphthengus martii
AATTCTAACAGCAGTATAATAAAGGGATATTTATGTGGAATTATCTTAATAGCAGTGCTTAAAATCAGAGATTTGTTCATTTCTTTCTCCTGGTTTTAATAAGATAGGCAAAAATACAAAGCATCACAGAGGATCTAGGTTATGTCAGAAATCTTATCAGACAGTAATTCTAAATCACAGCAACACTACTGAGTCTCATCTGAACTACCTGTTTGCAGCCACTACCAGATGCACAGCTATTGCTAAATGATGAAGACACAGCATCTAGGCCTCCTGGAAGTTTTGTGCCTTGTTCAGCTCTTTCTTTCTCATTAGAAAAACACTTTCTCTCCTCTCTATGCTCTGTGTTAGTTTTCCTGTCTATTTGCAACAGAAACTGTAGAGGAATTGTGCATCTGTTCGCTTCCACTGACTGAGTCTTGTCTTCTCTTTTCAGCTGAAAATTAGGATTGTTTGTGTTACGGTTTTCAGAAATGCACAAGTAATTTATAGTTAAGTACTCTATAGTTACTATCTTAAAAGAATTATTTAATGTTGAGTAGTAAGGAAAAAGATGTTCTTACTCTTAATTACCACAATTCCCCTTCCCCACAAGCTAGATGAAGCAATTCTGCTTTTGTGCTATATTGGTACAAGAGAAGGGACTAAAAAGCAATTGAGGAATTTTGTGATGGTTTTAATCACAGTAACACAAAGTCATCACAATGACTTTCTGATTGTCTCCTATGTACTCTTGTGTATAGGTTATGCAAGGAGGAATTATAACTGACATGGCAGTATGCATTTTCTGCTGTGTAGTAGCTCTGGCTATTCTGTTAAGACTCTCATGAGAAATAGTGCCTTTTTCTGGGGCTTCATTTATTCCCCACAGTTTGAAATATGTGATCTTGACAAAGGAGAGGTTGGAGAAACGTCAGGTTCCTTTTTAAACATATTTCACAAAAGCTCAATTAAATGGTGATTTGATCTTATGCAGCACAAATATTATTTGCCTGGCAGAAGTAACAGTGGGACTTCAGGTTGAATAGCACTTTCCTGCAGAGGTTTGGACATGTTTCCTAGGCATGTGTACTGTAAAACATTTGAGCTTTTACTTGCATCCTTACAAAAGACATGTATAAGCATTTAACTGAGAACTGTAGTTGTAGATGCCTAAAGCTCTGTCTTTAAGTGCTGAAACTGATCACAGAATCATAGAATGCTTTGATTCGCAAGGGGCCTTTAAAGGTCACCTAGTCCAACTCCCCTTCAGTGAGCAGGGCCATCTTTAACCTTCAACAGGTTGTTCAGAACCCCATCCAACCTGACCTTGAATGTTGCCAGGGATTACCTCTCTGGGCAACCTGTATCAGTGTTTCACCACCCTCACTATAAAAAATTTCTTCCTCATCTCCAGTCTCAATCTCCTCTCTTTTAGTTTAAAACCATTACCTTTTGCCCTATCGCTACTGGCTCTGCTAAAAGGTTTGCCCCTATCTTTCTTATAAACCTTTTTTAAGTATTGAAAGGCTACAATAAGGCATCCCTAGAGCCTTCTCTTCTCCAAGCTGAACAACCCCAAGACTCTAAGCCTTTCTTGAGAGGATTGCTCTTCCAGCCCTCTGATCACATTTGTGGCTCTCTGGACCTACTCCAACAGGTCCATGTCTTTCTTGTGCTGAGGACTCCAGAGCTGGACGAAATGGCATCCTGTCCCTCTAGCATGTCAACTGCACTACTCAGCTTGATGTCAACTTCAAACTTGCTGAAGGTGCACTTGATCCCACACTTTATGTCACTGATGAAGACATTAAACAGCACTGGTCCTAGTATGGACCCCTGAGGTGTACCACTTGTCACCAATCTCTATTTGGACATTGAGCCATTGACTACAGCAGTCTGGATGTAACCATCCAACCAATTTCTCATCCACGGAACAGTCCACCCATCAAATCCAAATGATACCTAACTCCTGTTGGATATAACAGGCATGTGTAGACTACATGCCACTTAAACAGGTGCAGATAGGTCTCATTCTCCTTCTCAATCCTGTGGTGGGTGTTTGTTCCAAGTGTCTATTCACATCAAAGCATGGTTTTTACTACTGCTGTGAGGAACACAGGTCTCTTGAAAATTAACCCTTCAATTATTTTTTTTAGAAAATGAAATGGCCACTGGGTGTCAGAATATTGGGAAGACTTCTGTGAACTGCTGATGTGTTCAGGACAGGCAGGCACATCTACAAAGTTTAAAGAAAAGCAAGCTGATAATAAAAGTTTCCTATGCTTCTCTTTCAGCTTTTCTTAAATTGATATTTCAGTCCCTGTACAGCTTTTATGTTGATGTCATAAACTGAGCAGTTTGGTATGACATAATTCCAGCCTCTTTGAATTAGTGGTGGCAGTTAGATTACTGTTATTGATAGTTCCTGCAGGCAGGGAACCATTAAGGTGTCATAAACTTAGCAACCTCCTATGACATAACACTAATCTTTTAAATTTAGTTGTTACAGTTAGGTTGCATCCCAAGGGTCCCTACTCTAATGCCTGGTGTGTGTATGAGCATAGGATGCAACTTTTCTAAGAACTGCTAAACTTCATATTTCTTATAACATTAGCTTAGCAGTTATAGCAGCATGTATGGCAGAATTATCTTCCATTTCCTGATGTTAAGTAGAAGATGACAAGTAATAGAAGAACATATTTTCAAAAACTTTCATAGTATAATTAAGAATGGATGAGTAATAAATCGAGAAACCAGGAACCAAAACAAAGAGAAGAAAGTCAGAGATTTCAAAAAAAAGCGTAGCTAAAACTTCTTCAACAATCCTCAGCTCTACAGAGGATTATGAATGTCTTCTTACAGCTATTGCCACATTTTGGCATTTAATCGCTACAGATAAACTTAAATAGGAGGCTAAATCATAAATACATAGGATAATTTTAATTTGCTTAATAATTTTACATTTTAAACCTGGTGAGTGGAAATGGAAGGGTTCTAAGCTACTCATGCACAGTGGTCAGAGTATAAAGAAGTTTGACAAATTCTTGTTTATTGTTGATACTCTGCATGTTATGGAAGCAGTAAGTCAGGACAACATGTGAAAGCTCATTCACCAAAGGACATGCTTTTGATGTATTATCCAGCTAAAAATGCAGAGAGGAGTTTGACAGAATTCTTCAAAAGGACAGGAATTTTAGCTTTTTTTTTTACAAATAACATCACAAATTCCTTGGACTTTTGGAGCTATGAAATACTTTAAACCTTTAGTCCTAGAAATCGACTCCACAGCAAGTCAAGCATTGGTTCTCAGTATCTGAAAATGCCACCGCTTGCTGTGGTGTAGGCTTTAAATCAACTTGCAGGTGCGTAAAACTCCCCTGCTGATTTTGAACGGCAGGTTTAGAAAAACATTTCTCTGAGAGTTTCTAGAGTGTCTGGATTACAGATAGAAATACTTAGCTAAAGAGATAAAGAAACCAGGCACCAAAATGAAGTTTCTCTGAAAACAACCAAAATGCTTTGTGACTGAGTTTGGAATCAGGACTTATATCTAGAAACAGGTAAGGAAAAACATTACAGTAAACTAAGTTGGACAATGCGTCATTAAACCCAGCCTGCTCAGACACACACAAAAAAAACAACCCAAACCCAGAATTTCTGTAAAAATGGAAGTCCAGCAGGTAGTGTATATAGAATATGATTTACTAAGGAACATTGTGTAAAACTTTGAAGTCGCAGTTAAGTCAAGTGAGATACAAACACACAGCAAGTGCTGTGAGGACAGTAGAAAGATACAGAACCAGCCAACCAGAAAACCACTAAGTATCAAAGCTGAAAAGTAAACCACACAGTGAACAGCATTAGAGATATTAGCCAGTCTAGTGGCTGTGGTTGTGAGACAAACCATTTAAAACAGCCATGAGAAATGTGTGCTCCTTTTCAGTGACTCTTCTGGAGATGCTAAGAGTAGCCAGAACTAAGGAAATTACATTTTAAGGTGTAATAGAATGACTTTTCAGATATTAGACTTTATAGATATTCTTTGCGTATTTTCTCTCCTTCAGTAGCAATACACGGGAATCAAGGAAATAAATGTCTCCTACAGTGTTGTTCACCTGCTGCCTATTGGTGTTGCTCTCCTGCTGTCTTCTCCATCTGCTTTAAATTCATTTCTGAAATGTGCCCTCCTTAAAAATAAGTTCTTGGTAATTTCAGAAGGAACAGACTAAGAAATAGCAAACACAGAGACATTTTGTTGAATTACAAGCAATTAGAACACAATGGGGAGAGGAGCAGGGATGGAAAACATTATACCAATTATGAATATTCCAAAAAAAAAATAGATCCATCAGATCCAGAGAGTGATATAAAACTTTTAATTTGTCTTCTCCTGGGAAAACTGCCATTGTAATTAATGAAAATTTTCATTAGTGGTGGCTTTAGGATTTTATTTGGTGTAAAACACTGTCTAAGATAATAAGTAGTAGTTGAGAAATATAACAGTACATTAGTTGTGAAGTAATACATAAGAAATAGTCTAATTCAGCAACACTCTCACTTTTATTCACCTGCTTTGCATTTTATATATTTTGTTTGCCTGGCAAAATGAAATTTTCTGTGTCTGCTAATTGAATCCTCATCTTTAGCCCTTCATACCTTTTATGTATACATATTCTTTTAGTAAATGAGTAATTCTTTTCCTATTTCAAGTTTGTTAATATGCAGTATAATTTTAAAATCAATTTTCTCACTTTTCATGGTGAGGAGTCTCTTCTACTCAAATTTCTTTCAGTGACTGGATATCATACATTTCTTCCATATTATTTTTGGTCATGATGGTTTATTGCTGAGAAATATTGTGCTTCTGAGGTCATATATCTTCCTTTTTAAAAAAAAATCCGTTAAAACTGCTGATATAAGTGTATTTTTATAGGGTGAATGCTGCCTCTAAGTTAAGAGAGCTTGTTGGAAACTAAAGGCAAAAAGCTGTTTTCCTCAGTTTTACTCCTGCTTTATGTAGCAGTACAGTTCAGCCCAAGAGTAAGTGAATGTGAAGAAGATAGTTGTAAATGAAAGGTAGATTGCATACACTATGAAATTATTTTTTAAGAACTGCAACCTTTTCCACTGTAATATGTGGTCGTAGTAGCATGACTTTGAAATTAGGCATGATGAAATTTACGCACTATGTTAACCTTTCGTAAAGGTTAGGAAGGAAAAAACTCTCCATGTAAAATGTGTTCTTAATTTCATCTTCGGGTATGTTGACTGTGGCTGCAGGAACAGGCTTTAGCCCAAGTAAGAGGGAGTGGAGGAGACTTTTGCTGAGCAATGAATATTCCTGCATGTTGAGGGACTGTTATGAGGTCTTGTCGTTAGCTAATGGGGCAACCTTCAGCAGATCACTTTACTTTGACTTCTGTCTCCCCATCTGTTTAAATATGATGCTTTCTCCATACTTTTCTTGCCATCTCCACGTGCTTTTTTCTGTAGTATTTTTCATTTCTGGCCTAAAAAAACCCATAATTTTATTTATTTTATGCTTGTATATAATTAGGGATGAATTAAATTTGCCTGCTCTACTGGCTAGAATAGTGCTGTACTTTCTGGACAAGTAACTATCAACAGGAGAATTTTTATAAAGGTCCACTAGGCTTATGCGGAAGAGCCTTCTACATTGCAGAAAAAGTTTATTTATTTTATTGCCTTTCTATTTCTACAGAAGTAAGAAAATATCCAGGAGTCCTGGTATATTTTAAAATTTTGGCAATCACCTTTATTAACAATACGAGAATATATTTTTGGTGTTGCTTACACTCTTAAGTAACAAAGGATACTTTGAAGAAATTACAAATGAAAAACTGGTTTCTCTCCTATGTCTATTGTAAATTTAGAAGACTGAAGAAAAGATTCCAGTCATTCATACACCATACTACAGAATGCTCTTTGTTTAAGTTCAGTATTTCAGGAGGCATTTGGTTCTTCTAAAAGTATACTAACAAAACTATTCTTGCATTTAATGTAAGCATTTGAGTAGACCAGAAGAAGCCAACCAGTTTTCATCTATTAACAGAAATTCCTACAGGGCAAGACGCAAGTTTGTAGATGCCTTAAGATTTTGGGCTGGCAAATATGAACAAGCATTAGGTTGGGCCCAGATTAAAGCCTTGAGCTGAGATGTCCTGTCAGTCTGATAAAATGTTCTGCTTTGAATGTGCTGCTCTAATGTAAATGTCATGGTTTGCAACTCTACTTCTGCCTGGAAAGTCCATGCTCCAAGCTCTGAAACAGTAATTTCGTTATGTGTCTGCAAGGAAAAAAGCAGGTTACTTGAAATCTTCTCTCTATTTTGTCTTGTATTAGGTAGTCTAGTAAAATACAAGTCTTAACTTGCCTATCATTGGCTATCTTGATTCATAGATAGAAAATTATTTGTTATGGAATAATTTCATTGGCTGGTTAAAAAAAAAAATCCATTAGAACAAATAGTTTAGTATTCATCTTTGGATTTCCAATTTTTCGGAGTGTCACTGCTGAGGGTTTTCTTTATATGCATCCTTTCTGAACTAAATGTAGTGAGGAAAAGTCTCAGCTCTGTTGGGCGGTGCCATTAGGCTCATGCATGTACCACTCACACAGAGTGCAATTTAATGAGAAAAAACTGAATTCATAGTCCAGGTTATCCAGTATTTTTTGTCTCCAATGTATAATGCTTACTTTGTGTATCTTCTACAAGTTACCATAAAATATACATATATTCAAGAAAAATAAATAGAATAAGTTAAAATTGGAGAAAGCATTCAGGTTTTTTGGTGTAGCTCTTCTGTAATGCTGCAGAGATTTAATATATACTGCCCCACTAAAAATGGAAGAATTTACATGGCTACTGTATCTTTCACAGAATTGTAGATTAATTTAGACTGGAAAGAGCTGCTCAATATCATGGGGGTCAAGGACCTATTCAAAACATGGCCTCAAAACATCACTGCTCAAGGCATTGTCCTCCTGAGTTTTGAGTAGCTCTAAGGGATGCAGATTCCACAAATGCTCCAGGCAACTTACGTCAATTTTTGACAAATGTCATGGAAAAAACTTTCCTAATACCTAACAGGAAATTTCTGCATTTCAATGTCCGGTTTAGTCCATCTCGTTAGGGTGCTCCTCTATAAGAACCTGTCTCTGCCTTCTGTAAACTTTCTCATGATGTAGCTAAAGGCAGTGATGATACTTTCCTATGGCATTTTCTTCTTAAAACTCAGCAGACCTAACTCTCTCATCCTCTCGTGCATCTTGTACCTCCCCCCCTGCTCATCTTTTGTGGCTTTTAATACCATTTTTCGTTTATGTCCATGTTTGTCGTGTACTGGGGAGCTCAAATTCGGTCTCTCAAGTGCAGAATAAAAGGAAATAATCACTGTCCTCAACTGTTGGCTGTACTATTACTAGCACATCCCAGGACGTGATTTGTTGCCTCTACTGCAAGGGCACACTGATGACTTGTAGTCAACTTGTTGCTCCTCACAGTTGTGGGTGTTGCATGAAGTTATTTTGTCACCAGTGTAGGACTCTACATTTGCCTTTGTTGAACTATGATATTGTTCTGCTTTGCAAAGTATATTATAAAAAATGAATTTGTTTATGTATACAATGGTTTAAAATGCTTTAGTTTTTATGCAAGTAGTATCTTCAGTGTAATTCTGCCTTGTATTTTTCTGTTAGTTCCTGTAGCAAATCTTTCAGTGTTTTTTATTTGTAAAAATTATGTTTATAGAAGTGGCAACTTTTAATAAAATATTCAGAGTTTTTTGGGGGATCTAAATCTACTATATCTCTCCCAGCACTGTACAATGTTGATTCATCATTTAATCTATTAGAGAAAAGAAGTGATTCAAGATAACTCAGATGAAAATATGTGGAATTTTACAGTTTCTAAAGAGAAGGAAATGCTTGGGCTTTTTTTAGTTTAACAATCTAAGCACATACATAAATGACACACAGGATGAAATTCTGTCCTAGTCAATTGCCCTGCGTAAGTTCTAATTCAAGTCCAATTTAAAGGAAATAGAAGTCACCAGATCAAGTAACATTAATGCTTAAGTGCAACATAAATGAGATGGAATTTGCACAGACTGTACAATGATTTGAAAGTATGTTCAGATGGAATTTGCCTCTCTTTTCTTGATGATACTTGTGTAAACTGATGGCAGTCACTGTAGTTCCATTCATAATCCCACAGAGAAACAGGCATCTCCAGAGATGTCTAAGAAAGGTCAGATCAATTGCTTTCTGGGGGTGTTCATCTCTTTATTGACTATACATAGCTTAAGGTTACCTACTGAAGATTACCTAATGAGATTAGATGATACTCATACTAATTGTTGAAAACACCTGGTTGTACATTTTAAATACGCATGTTCTGGAAGAACAGAAATTGTGTAATTTTGTCCAGATTACTCTTGCTTTTGCACCTGTAGAGTTTCATTTCCCCAGTGTTCAAAACCAGGGCACTATTTTTCTAAGAGGTGGCCCACCATGAAGTTCTGCTTATTATATAGTTAATGTTTCAAAAATGAGATCAATGATCTCTTAGTTAATAATGTAATCAGATAGTAATGTCAATGTATTTATTGAATAACTATATAGGATTTTTTTTTTGTAAGGTTATAACAACAGTATTTAGAACAGATTATTCTGCATAATTTGCTCAGATTTATGTGTTCCTTGATAAATTCTTAGTTATGTCATTGGTCTGTAGATGTACATTTGTACCTAAGAATATGTACTAATACTCTGTCTGCCTGATTTAGGACTGTATTGATAAATTTATTGATGAACACCCGATAATTGCAATGGTGTGTAAACTACCACGATGTTACTATACCAGAAGAAAAAATATTAACACATGCTGTGCAAGTGTACTGAAGACTTTGGGCAGGTGTGTCAGTACTCGTTACTGAAAAGTTATTAATAGAAATGCATATATATAACAATGATCTTAGAAAAATGTTTCAAGTGTTTTTACTGACCTAATAACTTTGGCCATGGATTACTTGCACAGTCTTTAAAATACAGATCCACCTTTAGACACAGTCATATTTATATTTCCACACACCAACACACCATAATGAAAGTGAAGTATAGTCTCTTCCAATAAAATTAGAATAATAATTTCAGGCATGCATTGCCAAATATCAATATAATCAATTACATCTCTAGAGCTCTGATGTTGGTGTAAAATGGCAGAGACTCTATGCCTCAGTGTTTGGAAGTTTATATTCCATTGTGAAATGAACTCCCAAATCAGAAAAAAAATTATTGTCAGGTGGTTGTGGTTTCTTTAGTGTTCTTTAGTGTCAATGCAGAGAGAGGATTTTGATTACCAGCTGCCTTGCTTCACTTTCCTGAATCACACTAGGATATTCTAGATTTTTGTCTGTGCGATTGAAAACTGAGATAGGCACTGAGCTTGCATACAGGACTGGGAATCCCTGTCGGTGAGAAAGGAGCCAGTGCTGTAGTCTGTGGGTAGGCTTGTACTAGCACTTCTCATTGTTAGGTTCATTTTAAGTGGATTTATGTATGAGTTGAATAGTATGGGATTGGGTAAAAAGCAAGAAGGAAGAAAAAATGAAAAAACCTTGTAACTGGAGCAAAGAAGTTGTATATGAAACTGGCAATTTGCTAAATTCCTTTCTAGTGGGTGAAATAATGATATTTATTATGAAAGAAAATATAAGAATAAAGGAATAGCTTAGAATTGGTTTACAGGATCATACTAGAGTCTCAGCTCTAGAGTGATATTCCTGCTGTGGCACCGGCCAGTTGAAAAAGCTTCAGATGTTTAAGAGCTTGATTGTGGACATTTGGTTCTGATTGGCTCTTTCTGAATCCGTTTAGTCTTGTATCAGCATGAGTTGATTCTGAAGTCTCTCTTTGATTTCAAATTTTTCCACAGAATCATTCAGGAAATTGGACCTAAAATGTATTAATAACTTCGTGCCTATCATACTGCTGTATTTATTCATATCTATACTGCATGCAGTTATTTGCATCACCAATGCACAAGCTTTAGTGTGGACGATATGAGTGATCTCCTATAGATACCGTCATTGGATCTTTAGTAACCCTGCAGAGCAGATTGAACTTTATTTTTAAATACTAGTCTTATTATCACTACAGAGTAAATTGCATGGTATTTAGTTTGACTGCTTTGAAAGCCTAAGATCTGAGGCTGCTTTGCAGTGATCTGTGTTTCCAGGGAGTTGAATTCTTTCAAACCAGATGATTAACTACTAAATTGCATTTTTATCTTGACCTCTTCCCTAGATAGGTCTATCCCTAATGACTATATTGAGACAAATGGCAATTATTGTTATACAGCAGATAGATGCGGTTAATATGATGCTATCTCATCAGTGATAATTTAAACAAACAAAAAAAAATCTCCATTTTAGTCAATGAATTACTCAGGTTCTTAAAAAAATAACTAATTTGGGATTTTCACAATGAGGATTTCTGAATCCCTATGTATACAATATGACATAAAATGTTTGGTAAGATGAAATTCAAGCAACAGTAGAACAAGACTCACCTATTTTAAAAAGGGAAGTATACAAGTATTCCTATAAAGAGGTATTGGTAATTCCTTTAGCTACTGAGCAAGTAATCTGTGACATCAAAGCTGTAAATGTCCCAGCATTTAACATCAACAATTGCATCCTGGGCTGCATTAAAAGAAGTGTGGTCAGCAGATTAAGAGAGGTGATTCTGCCACTGTACTCTGCTCTGGTGAGAACTCACCTGGAGTATTGTGTCCAGCTCTAGAGCCCTCAACACAAGAAGGACATGGATGGAGTGAGTCCAAAGGAGGGCCATGAAAATGATCAGAGGGCTGGAGCACCTCTCCTACGAGGACAGGCTGAGTGAGTTGGCGTTGTTCAGCCTGGAGAAGAGAAGGCACCGGGGTGGGATATAATAGAGGCCTTCCAGTACCTGCAGGGGGCCTATAAGAAAGCTGAAGAGGGACCCTTTACAAGGGCACATAACAATAGGACAAAAGATAATGGTTTTAAACTAGAGAAGGGTAGATTTAGACTGGACATTAAGAAGGAATTCTTTACTATGAGGGTGGTGGAACACTGGAAGAGGTTGCCCAGGGAGGTGGTGGAGGCCCCATCTCTGGAGACATTCAAGGTCAGGCTTGATGAGGCTATGAGCAACCTATCTAGTTGAGGATGTCCCTGCTCACTGCAGGGAGGTTGGACCAGATGACCTTTGGAGGTCCCTTCCAACCCGAGGCATTCTATGATTCTATGATTCTATGATTCTATGATAACATTGATACAGATCTGTGCTAGGAANATAACATTGATACAGATCTGTGCTAGGAAAACAAAGATAAGTGGTATGATCAAAGGAAGTTTTCTGTCTCATTCACAGTTTTTAGCGTTGGGAAATATTTTGGGGCTATTACTCACTGATGCTGGAATTAACTAGTAGAGATACAATGGATTTTTCTGTCTTTTAAAGTACTCTACAGAAAAATGGCAGCTGTTGTTCTCAAGGTTTGAATTCTTCTAGTCCATCCTTAAAAGGAAATCAATACAGATTCTGTCAGAGACTTTAAAGGCTGTGGCTCATATCAGGTGGAAAGAAACAAGAAGTAACAACTTGTTTCAAGGAACTAGGGATGTTGAGAAACTTCAATAGGCTGTGGGCTTGTCCTCTTTCTTATTAGACTTACTGTTTTCAAAGAAGTAAAAAAAAAATAAATAATTAAAAATCCCTTCTCAAAGGTATTTACCTCATCATTATGACTCACCTTCAGAAACTCTTTGCCTTCCCACCTGATCTTCAGTCAGCAAGCTAGATAAATCAATAACTGAAAAAGTGCCCTCCTGCTTTCCTTCATTTTTAAAACACTCTGAACGACAGGAATTTTATGTTATAGGCAAGAAGTCACAAAGCAGCCTCTCTATTCCTGTACAACAAAGAAAGCGCAAAGGTCTCTCAGTTGTTAATAATAAAGCCCTAAAAATAGAAAGCCAAGATTTTTTTAAATATGAAAAGTAAAGACAGAATTTATAGTAATTGAGTAATCACTTGCAACTCGGAAATAATCATCTAACTGAACGTATTCCTGACCTAATAATGAATAGTATTGTCATTTGACCCTTAACTCTTCAGGTCAAATAAATTCTGAGATTTAGTCTTTCATTTTTTAAGAGAAATCTATTCGCAGAGGTCCAGAACATTATAATCTTAAACACTTAGTGATATTTCAGGAAAAACCTTGACATGCAATCTAATTAAAGGTAATTCTGCTTATATATAGGCTGTGTTATTCCTCTTCTGCATAAAAGCTCTGGTTGCCTTTCTAATGTCCTTCTAAAAGAAGAAAATGGAAAGACAAGATAAGAAAGCAGAGGTGTAGAAGGAGAAATGAACTGGAAGTACACAATAGCTAATAAGAGCTATTCTGCAATGTTATGTCTTCTGTAAATTTTTACATGAAATCTCAGGAACCCTTGAAAAGGAAAAGCTTTTATTGTTAAGAAGTTAATATACTATTCAAAAGATATAACTGTCTTGCTTTCCATCTGAAAAAAAAAAATCTTATTACGGCTTCTGAATGCATGTTTCACTGCTTTTTGGCTTTTATCTAAGTATGGTGCTGTGAATTTCAGTAGAATGGTCATTATTGTAAAGACCTGAAGTCAGTTTGAGGTCCAGTTCTGAGAAAGAACAAGACTAGCACAGCAAAATAAAATACAGTACTTTGTACTTTGGCTTATCAGACAGCTTAGACTAGTAGGGCTGGACATCACTGGGTAAGATTTAGAAATTAATTTTCACATTTTCAACAATGAACCATACTGTATCCAAATGAAGGAAGGATTCAGTCCTGTCTCCAGCATTAAAATTAGGTAGTAATGTTGTTGGTCATGGCTAGTAAACAAAGCAACAATGCTGAAAAGATTTTTCTGCCCATGAGAGTTATGTTATTTTTACCTCTTAACTTTATAAGGTGTTTAAAAACATGTTCAGATGTGTAATTGCTTTGTGTTTTCTCCAGGATGGATTTTAATTTAAAATTACTCAAACATAAGATTAAGCAACTTGAAAGGGGATATTTTTGTTTCCTATTGTGTTTTTCCAAATGTATCTTACATTTTGATCTTAGTCACAGTTGGAAAAATGTTCCCTGTTTCTAAAGAACATTGGTCATGTGCCATTCCAAAGCTGTGTGTTCCTGCCAGGAAGCAATGATTTTACAGGGCAGTTTCTGGGAATGTGTGACCTATCTTGCTTTTGGAAAGGGATTGAAAATCTATCACAGATGGAGTAGTGCTTCAAAATTTTTATTCTGAAGGAGGCACTATATAATGAAGTAAAAGCTTTTCACGGTACCTTGCCTTACGAAGGAGAGGCTTCTCAGAATTCTTACTGTGATAATAAATAAATACCAGCAGGTAAATAGTGGCAACAGTATTAAAACAGAGACATTAATGCTCCACGCTTTCAAAGTAATCTTGAATTTCACATCAAAATTTGTTTTACATAAATGCTTGTGTTTCATGTGGCTTTTGTGGGTGCTACTATTTTGCGGTATTGATTTGTTACACTGATGTTTGCTTTAAGAAACCTCTAATTGTATTTCAGTGAGATCACAAATTAGTAGCAATATGAAGACCACCTTGTTATTAACTGACAGTGTACAAAGGAGATTATGTATTGTCCATTAAATTAGCATAAATTTGCCAAATATGGTACCTGAAGAAAGAACTATGCATATTTCTTTCCATATTGAAGCAGATAATGAAAAATGATTTTTTGCAGCTATAAAAAAACAAAGCTCAGTGTACAGAAAAATGAAACTGATTATCTGACAAAATAATTAAAAACCAAAAAACAAAGCTTATTTCTTTCAAGTAAAGAGGTTGATGTATAACCAGGAAGAAACAGGTGCATTTCCATTTACAATAACATGTCAAGAAAATAAGATTGGAGAAGGAAACATGATGATGAAGCAAAAATGATGTGGTAGGAACAGTAGGATTGATCATTGTAGTTCAAAAAAATTATAATAATCAAAAAGTATTACATAAATATTTATTTTATATTGTCATGTGAATCATTAACACCAAACTTCTCTCCAGTTCTCTGCAACAGCAGAAAAACATTCCCAAAGAACATGTTGAAATCCAAATTGTTTTTCATCCTTTAGGACAAGCTTCATGGTTTTCCCTGTTTTATGTCCTCAGTATGTATTAAAAAAACAGTCCAAGATGATAAAATCAACTCCAAAAGACCCAATTTTAATCTGTCCCCTTTAGCTCAATAAAAGAAGATGTGTGTACAATTATTTTTGTCTCATACCAGATCTTATTATAAAATATGAAATAGCTATTTGACTGAAAATTCTGACATTTAAAACCTTGCTTTAATTCTCAATGAAAACAAAACCAGCATTATTTGACACATGAAAAACTAGTGAGAAACATAATTAAAATTTAGAATCTTCTGGAAAATGACTTTGTGCTTCATTAGAGACAGCTTTGTAACCTGCAGTAAGACTGAAGTATTGAGGTGCACTAGCTAGATTCTGCCTATAGCGATTTCAAAAAATAATTGTGTTATCTACTATTTTACGACCTTGCAGTTACAACACAACTCTTGATGCACAACAGCAGCATTTCTCTGTCCTTGACAACATTTCTGTGCCTTGTGTAGCAATTCCTTAGGTGGCTCCTGATCTGTCTGGTTTCTTGTGTGAAGTTCTTTGTGAGGACTCCCGTTTATATTTGTGACAATATTCAGGTGCTTTGGTTGATTTGTGATCTGACCTGAGCAAATGCACCATTTAATTTTTATTTTGTTTTAGACACGAGAAGAGTCTACTTTCAATGGAAAATAAAGCCTACTAATCCTGCCAGCCATTCAAAGGCAGTTTGTCAACCATTCAGCTCTCTTGTTTAGGAAGCAGGTCAGAGGTACTCAAATCTGGGTCCTTAAAACGTGTTTTCTAAGTGAATGACCTATTTTCAAAACATGGGAACACCTACTATTTATTGTTAGTCTCACAAAAGAATCTGTGCTTCCTCATGCATTTAAGTGATTGACTATTGATCATTTACTTTGAAAATGCTGGAGTTGTCTAGAATACCGATGTATTCGTAAAGTGCCTGCAAAATGTATTCATATTCATTGTTATAACCCCATGTGCCACGCATAGGCACTTAAAGACAATTATACTGAAAGCAAATTTTTTTATAATCTGCATAAAAGAATGTTTTGATAGCTTTCATGAAATCAAATAATAAAGCTGAGCCATGCGAAAACTTATCCATGTTCTTTTATTCCTTACTTATTTAGTTGTCCATATATGTTTGGTTTCTCTTTAGGGCTGAAAGACTAAGTCAACAGACTAAGCGCAGATCTTAGCTTCTGAATTCTATGTGCCCTTTGAAGTCATTAGAAAGAGTAGGTACTACTTGAATAAACTTCACCTCTTTTTTATATATAGAACAACTCAATTGCATTGTATCTGTTTCTCTTACTTAACATAAAAAAAAGAGTGCAGAATGACCAGCTTATATGTGGGAATTGATTCTGGAGGAGTCTAAAGTCAGCAGAACCACCCAAAGTTTCAAAATTTTACCATGACCTGTCCTAACAAAGAAGGCCTGTGTCAGAGCCTAGGTCAACTCTCTGTTGGTTTAGAGACCTGTATAGGTCAGTTTTTCAGGTGATGATTCAAGATGTGTGACTGTGCCTCAAACCAGCCTGTGACTGATCAACCCATGGCTGGATTTTACACAGACACAGGACGAGGTCGTGTACATCTCTCACATATTTTGTAAAGGTCTAACACTCTTCTATTTATAGTCTTTCTTGAAAACATTCGGAGAATTTAAGACTAGAGTTTTGTTTACTTGTTTTAGGAAACAGCAATTGCTTTGAACACTGGGAAGTATTTCAAAATAGTACATACTCAAACAAAAGTTTTAATGCCTGCTTCAGCACAAAAATGTGAATATATTTTGCATAGTATGTTTCTTCTTATTGGCCCTTTCTTCAACTCAGAAAAACAGGTCTGTTTTAAAAGTTACAGAGCGAATTTATCTGTTTATGAATGGGGATAGAATACAAAGAGGAATGTTGTGCTAAGATGATATTCATTAATCCTGTATGAGCAACAGGCACAACATATTTGTTGTCTGAATTTGAAGAGAACATGAGAACATTGATCAGTTCCTGATTCCTGCACTGAAGAACGGAAATGTAATAAAAAACATAGTCTATAAGTTTTTTGTCAGTAATCAAGCTAAAGAATTAACCGTCTTAAAGACTTTACCAGATGATATCATAGTCATGAACAAATTATGCTATTCTACTAGTAATTTCACTGTAAATATATTAACAACACCTAATCTGTTTAATATCTTAAATGGTATTGATCTTGGTGTAAACAAGATGATGTAATTTTAAATACAGCTTAATGTTAGCTAATTAGTATTTTAGCATTTGCTTTTGGCAAAAAATCCATAGGTTTAATTTATCTATTATTTATTAAAAGCTATCATTTTGACAGAGATTGGAATCTCTTTAAATACTGGAGAGAAAACTTATTTTTACCTAGGTTTCTAATGTAAAAATCTGAGTAAAATGTAATCACATCTCTCTTGTGTTCACAAATATCGTCTTTAAAAGAACAAACAAACAAACATCAGTTCCTGGTCTTTCTCTGGAGGAAAATTTAAATTCTAATGCAATTGGATTATTTCAAACGAGTCCTGAAATTACATATAATTATCATTACAATTTTCACACTAGCTCTGTAGAACAGAAGTTATGTAACTACATCCAAAGAAGGGAAAGAATTTTGAAAATATCCATATTCATCAGAGGATAGAACCTTAATATGCATTTTTTGAATACGGCTTTATTATTGTTTGAGCGGTGCTAGTCTAGGCTCTGAATGCCTTGGATTACTTTTAACAATGTTAGATTTGTGTTATAACTGTTGGAACATTTGTGATGGCTGTTTGTAATGAAAATTAGTAAAGTGCTACTATTCCAAGCACTACAGTAGCTTTTAATAGTCATATTTAAAATTAGTAAAGCAGTGCAGAAAAGTTAGCTTGTTACTTTAATGTTGTAGTCCTGTCTGTTAAAATTCATGTGCAGGAGAATGAAAAGTTTTGCATTTGACAGATTCTTCTTTGACTTTGGCTTGTTTTCTGCACAACATACCAGTCACATGTCTCTATTGGGTTAAAACTCCTCTCATTTTTCCTCTAGGTTATCTGTACCTCTGTTTCATAAGCAGCAGGTAATTCAAATCAACCATTATCTATGTACAAACATCCAATACTGTCATCTCTCACTCATTTTTTATGTGCGTACAAATACTGAGCTTTTGGGTTATACCAGTCTGTTAATGGCTGAAAAAGCTACAACGCCAGCAAATGTTCCTGTTGTCTTCTTTAGTTGGCTGTTTTTCCCATCAGCCCACCTCCTAAAACTTATCTCCCTGTCAGTGCAGCTAAAAGAGGCAGAGAAAACTTCCCCATCCTTTCTCATTGCTCCTTTTCTGTCAAAACATGATGGTTTCTGAGGTAAATCACTGCTGACCCACTTTCTCCTTCTATCCCACCAAAATCAGAAGTTTCCATTTTCTTCTCCTGCCTGTCAGCCTGGGAATAGTCTGATGGGAGCCACAAGCATAAGGCCCTTTTATCTGCCTCTTGACACACTCCTGAGCAAAAAGGGAAAAGGGAGAGAATATCTCACAGTAGCTGTCTTCAAGCCGCCTGAGACTAGGTGGCAAAGCTGGGACTGAAACTGATGATGACTTGGCAGGGTTGAGAAAACTTTTGAGATCTACTGAGCAATGCAACCACTGATCAGTAAATGGGTTAATGATAATTCCTCCAAGGCAAGCAAAAGAATTCTCTTCTCTATATTTGCCATAGTGAGCAACACAAATTTTCTGAATGTTGAGTCTTTAAAGTATCATAAGACATAAACAGAATAAAGCATTTATTTTATTTTAAATCTTGTGGTATATGGAACAATTAGTTTTAGGGTTTTTTTTTGTGGTTTATTTTTCATTTGTTTGGGTTTTTCTGTGGGCTTTGGGGTTGTTTTGATCTTTTTTGTGTGTGTTTGTTTTTTCCCAAATACAAAGGAATCTGTCCTGCGATTTTTCATTTGTTTGCTTGCTTTGAAAGTTGTGGAGTTGCTGATTCCCCCTTACTTCATTTAGGGTCTTCAGGACATACTGATGTGTCATAATTGGTATCATATCATACTGATATAACATAGTATTTGCAGTTACTATAACTAGTTTGCAATACAGGTGTTTTGAAAAGCTTCTTGTTTTCAGAAAACGCATTGTTACATAATATCTTCAACCTACATTTAATAGAAAGTGTCATCCTTTATGGTTTTAGTAAATAGCTTAAAGACGATTTCTGGAAGCTTAAATGGGGCTACTCAAAGAAAAATGGTGTTATCTTAAATCCTGCAATTATTTTAAGCCAATTGTATGATTTTAGGAGATTTAAATGAATAGTCCTGAATGCCAAAGGCTGTAATATTGAAATTAAAGAATACTTGGTCTAGTGAATGAAAATATGAATTCACATATGTGCTCCAGTCCAACTGAAGTCATTTGAACTTAGCTTCCATAGGGATAAAATTTTCCTTGTTATATTCAATGTAACAAACTCAGACATTTAATAAGATAGAATTTCTAGTGGTGAGTGTTGGCGTGTTTTTTATAGCTTAAATGCCATCATGGCAATGACTTCCTTTCCTATTAATTATAATTTGAACTGAGGATTGCCTTATTGGCCTGTGGTCCATTGATGTTGACAATATTTTTATTTATGTACATGTTAGTCTTTGTAATAGCAATAACTGTATCACTTCTATTTGTGAAAGTTCTAAGTGGCATTTTGTGTTTCTAACTCAGACCTTGAAAGAGTTACCTGTAATTTAAAAGCAATATTCAGCCTCTTAGGAGCACTTTTCTTTCATCTATATTTAAATATCTCAATGTAAAGAAAGCATTTAAATATGCGTATTATTCATCTAGCCGTTACTGAAGTATGATGTTAATAAATACTACTATCAAAGTAAGAAGGATTTGTTAGTATTTTTGGCTGTTCTCATAAAATCTTGAATGCAATTTTTCTTATGATTATATACTAGAAACCCATAATGGCTAGAGAACTTTTTGTTCCACCATAAAGATACTGCTGATACTGCTTTTCTTCTATACAGTGCATTAAACATGGTTATTTATGAAGACATTGCTAGAAAAGTTACAGCATAGAAACATACTTATTTTTGTCACAAATGGCATAATTTTGATAATGAAAAGAAGAATTTCATAAATCTTCATTGTTAAAAAAATAAAATCATTGTTCTTCTATTATGAGATACTTCATAACTATGAGGTAAAACTTTGACCCTGCATTTGGAGCTGATATTCCTGATGTAATCACTGGTACGTACTTATTGGTGAAGAAAGGCCACTAGTAAATTTATTATCCTACTCCATTTCTTCTCAAAGTAGAAAATTATGTTGTTACACTACCTGATAGATTGAAATGCTGCAATTACAGACAGCAACTGAAATACATCTTTATGAAATTAATCTCAGTTCTGTATACTGGGACCAATTATTTAAGCTCACAAACTGAAGAGAGAAAAAACAATGCATTGTCATGATGGAAAAGGCTTAGAAAATTGAGTTTCTGTTCACTGGCAACTGGATCGAGACTTACTGTATGTGAGCCATTAAATTGTAGCAAAATCTTATGTCTGTTACAGTAGACAAGCAGTTTTCTGCTGAGGTCTAACTTCTTCCTTCCGTTCTTTTTTCCCCTTCCAAGTCAAAACAAATAAAATAACCAAATGTACCTGAGCTTTGTAAAAGACCAGTCTGTATTTGCCATTGATCAGGTACTCATAAATCATACTCGAGAAAGGGACTGTTTCTTATTACTTGCTGGAGCTGAGGTATTTCTCCCTTGACACTCTTCAATGTAATTCCTAGGAAACATGAGTTTGGACAAGATGCTTAGCATCCATCTATGTCTCAGATCCATGAACAATTAAACATATGTCATGTTTGCTCATTGCTGTGAACTTTTTGAAACCAGGAGGAAAAGCTCACCATGTGAAAATATTCCCAGGACTCCTATTGTAGAGTAGGAGTCTGCAGAGGAGAAGAGGCAGGACTGATTTTGGACTTTGAAAGGTGGAGTTCTTCTCTGCTGATCTCATCATGCCTATTAGAAATACAATAGGATTAAAGTATGACATCTGATACAGATCTCACAGAACTGTATGTGAAATCTCATTTATTTATCTCTTTTTTTTTGCAAGGTGGAAATATAAGCATCAGGAATCCGCTAGTGCTACAGCAGTCTGTCCAACAGAGTTTTATATGCCAATTCACAAGCTCCTGTAAGCTCATTTGGAAAATTTGACATCCATTTGGATGTAATCTGTCAATTTTTATAATTAGATGCTCAGCTGTTTAACTGAAGGCAAGCAAGTCAAACCAAAAATACAAATCTGCAGTAAAAGAACATACCGAGAAGTCTGAGACCTGTTCTTACCTTCTAACAGAAAAAAGTGAAGGGGATAAAGTTAACAAAGAGGCTAGAAGAAATGCCAAAGAAGGGGTAGGGTTAGCAATACCTTCACCTTCATCAAGTTTCACTGAACCAATTATATGTAATTTCTCATATAGGTCTTCAGGAATATACCACCAAGAAAGAGATGTTTCCTTTGTTAAGTTCTCTTCAATGTCTTTCATAAGATTAGTGAGAATTTTCTATGTGGTTGAACACTGTTCTTCCTGCTGTGAGGGGTGTCAAACATATCAATTTCTTACAAATGTTATCGCTGTGTGAGCTGGCATTTTCCGTATTTCTGAAAGTGCTACACCTAATTGGAATGTACTGCCATAGTACAGGGAAACGGCAGAATTTCTTCTGATAGCATTGGTAGTTAATGGCCAATGGAGACACTCACTGAAAAGTTTTGGTTCTGCCCATGTTGTGCCGAGCATTCCTGCCTGTGGCAGGTACAGCCTCCCCCATAGACAAAAGAGACAGAGCTCACAGAGGGCGCTGAGCAGTTTTGGCGCCTCGGCTGGAGCAGTTTCAGGCCTCGGACATTCAGTTGCACCTCACGGTGCTTAACTGGCGCCTCAGGGTCTGGATCCCTTAGCAAACAGGCTCGGTGTCTGGGCTTTTTCCGAGCTCTTCCGTGTTTTGTCTGGGCTTGTCCCCTCAGCAGACGAGAATGACCACAGTGCACCCTCCACTAGGGTACAAATGCGGTCCTGCGTGAGAGCCAGAGGAGCTGGTTCTTCGCAGAGCAGCAGGCCTGGCAGTCAGACCCTCCCCTTAGACACGCCGCGGATGGAAGGAGTCTCCATGGATTGAGTGAGCCTAACCGCCCCCCTCCACCCGCCTTTTAGCTGAGTGATATCTCAGGTACTCTGGTGTGGGAGGTTTCCTCTTTATGAGTGTTTGCCCATTTTGGTTTGTCTTTCCTTAAAGTTAGGAATTCGTCGTGTAATAGTTAATTCCTATCAGACATCCGAACCTGTATTTGGTCAGAAGGAGTGCTGGGCAATCCTGGTTGCAGTGAACCCCCATTTTGCATAGTGGCTGCTGATTGTTTTGTGGGTCCCTCTGTGACACTGACTCGGATCACAAGACGTGTAAATGTTACAGATAAGTTGAAACCAAGATTTTGGATGTGGTTAAAATTCAGTTTCTCATGTAGGGAGACTGAGTGTGGCAGCAGATCCTGGGAGGAAGGGATTTGGCTTAAGATGACAATGTCTAAGCATTAAGACAGTTAAATTAGGACTTTTAAATTACCTAAGTGCTGATGAGTCCCTGCAGGGATGGCTCTGAGTCATGTGTGCTGCGAGTGGAAGGTGGGAGGATGGCACTCGCATGACACAGTGTGTGGCACATCTCGGGGATAACAAATGCTTTCAGGCCCTCTAGCTCACTAAAATCAATCTCCTTGAGTTAAAATTAAAAAATCTGGCTGTTTCTGAGCTGTGAGTTTCTCTTGCTATGCACTGAAGAAAGCTAGCTCATCCTAGCCAGACCCAGAACAACCTTGTACTGTGCTAGAACTCTGCAGTAGGCAAAGATCAGGTTAGGCGGAAACAAATTGTAGTACTGATGTAGAGAGGAAAAAGAAGAGATAGAAGAAGAATGGTTTGAGGAAAGAAATGCTTGGGAAAATTCTTGTGGACTATCCAGTGACTTGGTTATTCCCTGTCCAGCTTTAACTTTGTGTTTGAAAGTAGAAGCTGCAATACTAATATATGAGAGTTCAGCAGTTGCGGATCAGATCATAATTACATTATCATTACTTTTGTTAGGTTATCTACTGTTTGTTACCAGTAATGATTATAGAAATATATATTTTTTTAACAATTGTGCTTTTAGTACAGCTTTTTACAAGATGCAGTAATCTGAAACATTTCATGATTTCTAATTCTGATGCAACTGTAACTCTTTGAAAACTTTATCACATTCCTAGGAACACCACTAAGGCAATTATCTAGTGATCAATTTTGACTCAATCAACAGAAATTATTTTTGGCAGTGATTTTACTATTCTGTGCTCTGAAAAAAAAAGGAAAAAAAGTCTTTTTATGCTTGAAGCAGTTGTGTAAGTACGTGAACTTGAGCTTTGCTGTGAGGAAAACCAGGTACTTTTGTTTTACGTTCATTGTGTATTGGTATCATTGGGGCCAAGATTGATGGGATGATAAACAGCAAGTTTGGGTTTTTTGAAAAAATTACCGTGCTATGAGTATTGTCAGAAAAATACATTTTTGTTTTAAAGTAGTAGAACCCACACAGTATGCATATTGAAGATCTTGTAAGATAAACTGGTCAGATATTAGTGTCAGCCATTCTATTGGAAACTAGGGAATGCTTGTCATATATCTGCATTTCCTTGAGACACAATGTCATCTCTAAATAAAAAAAATATTTGTTTATATGTTTTGTATTTTCTGTATTCATTTTTCAGGGAGCAACACTTTTTTTGGCTTGTTTTGCGTCCTGGCTTAAAGTGGCCTAAGAAAATCATATCTTGGCCTCCACAAACAGTTTGAATAATGGGAGTTTTGGAAGTTTTTAAGGATTTATGTTAAAAAAAAAAATCTTCTATAAGCCTAAAATATATGATATCAGGCGCATGTCTTCCTTCTGCTGATGAACTCTAGTGCATTAGCTAATCCAAAATAAAAAAAAAAGACAAAACAAGCAGGGGGTGGGAGGTTTTGAGCTGCTCATCTGTGTATACCAGTCTTGAAATGAGATAAGCACCACAGTCAATGATGCTAAAAAGGTAGTGAAAAGACAGCTGTGTTTATCTCATTTACACACAAGGAAGAGAAAGTGTACTTCACAGAAGGAAAATTTTCAGCTCTTATGCACTACGTTTTGTCCAGCTGTGTAGGAATTTTACAGTGGTTTAGGCTATCAAATGTGAAATCTCTCTAAAATGCTTCACCTTATCTCTCAGTCATATTGTGCAATGAAGACATTGGCTATAGCTTGAGGTCAAAATATGTGGTATTTTCATAATTCTTTTTTTTTTGCTGCCAGAATAGGTTTCCAGCCAGATAATGCTGTAGCAATAGAATGTCTTTCTTCAGTGTTGTGATATTGCATGTGACTCTATCAGTTTTTATGTAGGAAATGATTTGGTTTATTGCTTTATGATGAACTCAGAGCGCTCAGTGCTGTACACAGCACAAAAGACATTTTGTCTTTGCCTGAAGGAGCTCCTAGCCTGAAGGTTTGATTCTAGGGAGCCTTATGTAGGGATGATCATCCCTTCTGTCAGATGTCTGATGCTGATGTGACCTCTGGAGTGCATAAGACTTTTTTTCTTAACCTAACAAAGCATCATTCCCACCAGCAAAAATATGTATGGTAACCTCTTCCATAAACACTACAGCAGTATTTTTGCAGATTTATAGAAAGTCTTTAGTGCTCAAGTGCTCCTCTTAGTCATACTGAATTCCCAAAATACCAGGCAGAATTTGTTAAAGGCAGATGTTTCCCTTGGAGTACATTGGCAGCTCCCAGCCTGGCCAGGTGCGCCAGGCAGGGAGCCCCCTGCAATCTGTTGCGTACCTTTTCTCATATATTGAGCATGCAGGTATTGGTGGGAGTCTTAGTAGCCCAGTACCCCCATTTGTGGATTTCTAGTCTCTTAGGTGTTTTCCAGCAGATCAGGAAGGAAAATAGGTATCATCAGATCCATCTTTTATGTTTTAGACAAATTTTAAGATAAAAAATGACTATGTGCAATTTTAGTGCAAAAACTATTGAAATGACTACTCTAAATAGAGGATGATATGAAAAAAAACCCTCCTGGGAACCCCCAAACCTTAAACAGTTGCACAGTCTTTAATGCCACTGTTCAGCTCTTTTTGTGTTCTATGAGTCAACGAACTGACAGGGTGTTTATACAGCCCTTAGAGCTTTGATACAGTTCTTAGGATGTCCACTTATGATGGATGTTCCTTTCAATGTACAGTACCTTGATCTGAAGCTGTTTGCTCTCTGGAGGCACCATTCAGTGTCAGCTCCATCAAGACTCATTCTGTCTTGATGGTCAAAGTCCTAAGGTCCTTTAGGGGGGATTGGGCTACAAACAGCATGTTACCAGCTGCTAACTAAAAACTAAAGGGCAGGCCTGGTTCTTGATTGTGAAAAAAGTATTTTGTGAATAGTTATGTTCCGATGGAGGTTGACATGGCAGAGTTAAAACATCACTGAATATCACCTTGAGAATAGATACTCTATTTCATACAGGGCTTATATTGCATAAATAGGTAGCAAAAGGAGTTCATCTCTAGTCTCGATGAATGTGATAACTGATCAGAGAGGACAGGGTTTGGAGGAAACTGTCTCCAGCCCTGAGTTGTTGACATTGTGAGGGAGAAATGTGACATTATCATAACCAGATATAGTTTTATCTCATTCTGAGTATGATAAGAATCATAAAAATCTTCCTTACTAGATAGAAAGGAGGAGATAATCCTTTTCTGAAAGTCATTTCTGTATTGCTACTAAATAACATCACTGATTTCTTCCAAGTAACAACAGGTTAGGTCTTTTTCTCTTCTGCTGTGATGCCATGTATAATCCACATCCTTCTTGAGGAGTACTTCAAGCATTCTTCATTCTACCTTCTATACTAATTGTCTGTGTACTCTCTTTCAGTGAGATATAGCCAATATAGCCTTAGGATCTTCAATTTCTGAAAGTGACTGCACAACATTATATGTCTAAATTATGAGGATCTCCAGCAGACTGTATCTTGCTAATGGCGGTCAATTCTGTCTGGAGGGTTGAAGTCCCTATTAAAGTTTGGATGGGAGCCAAAATGACTTCCACTACATGTTAGAGACAACCATCTAGTAATCATAGAATCATAGAATGGTTTGGGTTGGAAGGCACCTCCAAAGGTCATCTAGTCCAACCTCCCTGCAGTGAGCAGGGACATCTTCAACTAGATCAGGTTGCCCAGAGCCTCATCATGTCTGACCTTGAATTTCTCCAGAGATGGGGCCTCCACCACCTCCCTGGGCAACCTGTTCCAGTGTCTCACCACCCTCATAGTAAAGAACTTCTTCCTACTGTCCAATTTAAATCTACCCTTCTCCAGTTTAAAACCATTGCCTCTTTTCCTATTGCTACAATTGTAATGATGTGAGCTACTACCATTCAACAGATTGCATCATGTGGGACTACATCAAGTGATTCAGTTGCTGTTTCTTGAGTTCCTCCACATAATAATGTAGCAAAATATTAAAAGTTGACAGAAAAAAAGCAATATAGGATTCAAATCTTCTTATGGAAGTAGATGAATATGAAGAGTCAATTTTTGCCTGGGTTATGTTTGTCAAACTGTCGGTTTAGAAATGTATTTGTAGCACAAGTGAAATAAATCAATTTTTTTATGCTACTGAAGTTGATAGAGAAAACCAAATATTGTTTATGCATGCAATATTAGTGTTATTTCCCTCTACTTTAATAAAATAGAGGAAAAAGAAGGTAAAAGAGTAGAGGATTGAGGAAAGAGCTGGTTACAGTTCAAGGCTTACATTTCAATGTAGTTAACTTCTGCACACACATGAGCTGTGCTGGAAACAGCAGTGCTGTGGCATGGACCTGGAAGAGAAGGCTTTTTCAAATTAACTATTTGAATTGCATATATAAGTAGTTCTCTGGGAGGAAGATGAGTTTTGTTGAGAGAAGGAATGCTTGGAGTGATTAGGGAAAGAGATGGAAACCAGGTATGTGTTCAGACATAGAAGCCTTTCACATTTTGTTTCTTTGTAGCTGGTGTCTTAGGAGTGTTTAGAATGTGTTGTGATGCAGAACTGCTACAACACCACTATGTATGCCATCAGTGGTTTTCACTTAGTTGTTTATGCAGGTTGACATTCTTCATAAAAGTAAAGTTATTGACACATTTTTTTTGATGTACATTAAACTTTCCATGTAGTTTATGGGTTAAGGTATCCAAAAGGAGGTTGAGATAAAGGACTGTGAAAAATGAAGTCACAAATTATACAGGCACATGCAAATTAGACACTTGAAAACATATGCTAATTGCCTTTATCAAAAAAATATCAGGTCTTAGAAGACTTACTACTCAGTAACTTGTTTGTAAATATATGTTACTGCATTAGGCAGATCTGAGTGGTAACTTTCCTCAGTGATGTTTTAGTAATTGCAGAGCTCTGGAGAACACTGGTACGGATGCCAACAATATATTGTGGTATAGCTTTAGCTTTGTCTATTATTTGACATGAACGGTTCTACCCAGCTTCACAGAGGAGGAAGATGGGTATTTCAGCATATCTGCAGTCTTTGAAAGGTCAATTCCACAAAAGCATGTTTTTGTTACGGTTTTTATTAAGGAGTATTTTGCCCATCATTCTTTGTCTCCCATAATGAACAACAGGACAAGGTTATAATTTAGTTTACATGTTTTGATCAAAACTACCTTCCAGAATATTTTTTTTCATCTCCAAAAGAGCTAAAAAAATCTCAGGTGTACTAGCAAACATTTCTCTAAATTGCTAGAAAATCACTTTTGTGTTAGGGTGCATGAGGAAATAAGCAGGAAACTGTGTCTTCCTTTTGCACAGAAGAACCTCTGAGGCATAGCCTCTGCACCTGAAAGGTGCCTTGTGTCTTTGCCTTTCCCTATTGCTGAAGGCTATACCTCTTGACAAAGTTTAACCAGCAATATTGCAGCTGTCTGCACTCAGAATATAAAGAACCAAACTCATAATTTGCCTGGCATAGAAAGTTTTACTTCTGGACTTCATCTCACTGGTTGTTTTTTGCCGTTGCAGTAGTTTGTGGGTCTACACCATGAACAGTGTCAGGGACTTAGTCTGATGAAAAAGGAAAATGATGAAAAAGCAAATAGGAATGTTGAAAAGAAGGAGAGGACATCAGCTCCTTATGCCAGTGGTGGTGTTGAACTCTGCATTATCAAGTCAGGGTTTAAGGCATTCGCTTCAGTTTCAATAGTGTGATAGCCTGGAGGAGAGCTTCACAACTTGTGCATTTTCAGGGAGAGGCAATATTTGGTACAAGAAAAGAGATCCAAACCTATTTCTTTTTACAAACTTAACAGATTTTTTTTTAGCTTTTCTGAGAATGTCCAGAGGCTTTTCTCTAAATAACACTGAAATTTATTGTGATAGTAATAGTAGAAGAAAGTGCTCAACAAGTTTAATTGCCATTTAGTGGCAGTGAATTTAGGATGTGAATCTGACATAGACTCGCTTTTCTCTGCCTGCTGTCAGTCCAGAATTCAGTAGCACATCTCCACTATTTCAAAGTACATTTTGAAATGTGTTTATGTTGTTCGTTGCTGTTCAGCATGGCTTCGCTAAGGGCAAATCATGCCTGACAAATTTAGTGGGATTCTACCACAAGGTTACAGTGTTGATGAAGAAACTGATATCATCTACTTGGACTTGTGTAAAGTATTTGACGCTGTCCCACACGACATCCTTGTCTCTAATTAGAGAGACACTGCTTTGATGAATGAACCGCTTGGTGGATAGGGAATTGGCTGCATGTCCATTCTCAAGGAGTTGTGGTCAATGGCTCAATGTCCAAGTGGAGACGAGTGATGAGTGGTGTTCCTCAGGAGTTGGGATTGGGACTAGTGCTGTTTAACATTTTTATCAGTGACATGGACAGTGGGATTGAGTGCATCCTCAGTAAGTTTGTTGATGACTCCAAGCTGTGTGATGTGGTCAACACACTGGGAGTAGGTATGCCATCCAGAGGGACCTTAACAGGCTCAAGAAGTGGGCCCACTGAAACCTCATGAAGTTCGCAGGGCCAAGTGCAAGGTCCTGTACACGGGTCAGGGCAATCCGAAGCACATATACAGGCTGGGCAATGACTAGATTAACAGCAGCCCTGTGGTTAAAGGCTTGGAGGTGTTCGTTGATGAGAAGCTCAACATAACCTGGCAATGTGTGTTTACCACCCAGAGAGCCAACAGTATGCTTTACTACATCAAGAGAAGTGTCTCCAGCAGGTCAAGGGAGGTGATTGTCCCTCCCTACTCCACTCTCATGAGATCCCACCTGGAGAGCTGTGTTTGACTCTGGGGCCACCAACATAAGAAGAACATGGACCTGTTGGAGCAAGTTCAGAGGAGGGTCAAAAAAATGATCAGAAGGCTGGAGCACCTCTCCTATGAAGACAGGCTGAGAAAGTTGGGGTTGTTCAGCCTGGAGAAGAGAATGCTCCAGGGACACCTTATAGCAGTGTTTCAGTACCTAAAGGAGCCTCCGAAAAAGCTGGAGGGACTTTTTACAAGGGCATGTAGTGGTAGGGACAAGAGTTAAAGTTTTAAACTGTAAAACAGTAGATTAAGGTTAGATGTAAGGAAGACATTTTTCTCTATAAGGGTGATGAGATACTGGAAGACACTGCCCAGGGAACTTGTGGATAATCTATCCCTGGAAGTGTTCAAGGCCAGGTTGGATGGGGCTTTGAGCAACCTGGTCTAGTGGCAGGTGTCCCTGCCCATGGCAAGGGGGTTGGACTAGATGGTCCCTTCCAACCCAAACCGTTCTATGATTCTACGTGGCAGTAATGTGTGATTTTCAGTAATGCAAGCTGATTCCTGGTTCTGAGTTCTTCAGGTTTGTAGTAGTTGTGCATGTGAGGAATATATTTGGATTTGAATGGCTTTTAAGTGATATTTAAATGCTGTTTTAAAGTAGGCTTTACCTTGTCTGTCTTTAGCAGTCTTAATCAGAAGATCAATACTAGGACTTAGTCTTGAAGTAACATTTGTGATCAGTTACGGTGTGATGAATCACTCTTGTATTTCTCTCCACTGTCTTCAGTGTCTTCCTTAGGTATCTTCTGAAGTGCTTAGATCAAGATTTTCATCAAGAGTTCCTCCTATGAATTAATAACCTTGGTCTTAAATCCTAATTCTTAGATAGCTAATATAAAATTGCATCCTCAGTTTGGTTATATCCCAACATGTTGGGAGGTATATCTTATGCCAGAGACATCTTTCTGGTTTTTAATTTTTGGTTATTATTATGGTAGAAATATTTGGAGTTTGAGATAAGAAGTTATAAATGAAGAAGACAGAATGAACAATCAAAGCAATTCAGTATCTAAAATTTATTTATTTATTTATTTGTTTTAACTGAAACAATATCCACTTTGTAAGTGCTTTGTGTCAAGAGTTTTTGTGAAAGCATTCCAAAAGGCACCATGTATTTGTATAAATAAAACATATTCAATCATATATTTGTAATGGTAATTCTCAAATGGAAAATAATACTATTGTGCATGGTTTGTGTTTGTTTGTTTGTTTTTCATACTGTAGAGGGATAAAGGGTATCTAAATGTTTGTATAAACCTATTTCCCTTTCTTACTAGTCCACTTGAATTAGATAAGGAGAATATTTCTGATGAGGAAACAGGAATTGTGATAATGTTTCTATGGATTTATTAATATTTACATCTTGCTATGGAATGCCTCTCCATATATCATGTAAGAAGGCCACAGGTAGGTACATATACAGCTTCTTAGCGATTGTTCATTACCAGTTTCCCTCTGTATCAGTGTGGAAATCAATTTATTTGAGGCTTGTCCCTCTCGGTTAAGGTATCACAGGTTGTGCTTTTGGCTTTGGAGTGTTTTGGTATTGTTTGAAACAGCAGCTATCATGTGTGCCCCTCAGTCATGCCATTACACTAGCTATCTCTCCAACACCTGTAGCAATCCTGAAAACCTGTCTCCTATTTCTGCAGCCCCCTTAAAACAGGAGACTTGAAACAAGTTCACACAGAATTACAAGTTTATCTCAATGCATAGTTTCCTAGAAGTCTTTCCAGTTCCCTGTCTGTGCAAAGACACCTTGTTTCTGCTTCTGCTGGGAAGGAGCATCAGCCATAAACTTCATGAGGTTTTTTAATGTGATTTTGCTGAGTTTTATCTTCATTGTATTTCTCTTTCCATGGAAAGGAAGATCTAGCCCTATCTGAATATTATCAAGTTAATCCATAGAGAATTGTTTCCTTCCCCTCACTTTCAAAACGTCTGTTTTAGGCCCTTTTTTTCCCCACTAGCATGTCTTTTCTTATTAGTTCGAATTATACAGCTGTTTCCTTGACAGGCTGTCTAAAGGACTTGTATCTATTCATTTGTATAACACAGTAGTAATGTTTGCAGATCTTGCAAGTAATAGAATAAAAAAATAACACAGTTTTATCTCATTCACATAAAAAAGTCATGTTCATTTAAAGCATTGCTTCAGCAACTGTGTCAACTGGTTTGGAGTAATAACCATTTAAGGAGTTGAAATGGCTTCGATGTAGAAAAACAACATACAGACATTTATTTGCCAGTTTCCGAATGGAAATGCTTTGCTTTCTGAATATTTTAGTACTTGGAGTTGTCCTCTGAACATGATAAGAAATGTCCTAGCTAAGAGGTGACAATTGAAACATTATGTATTATGGAAAGCTGCAGTGAAACTCTATCAGAATCAGGTCTCTTTTTCCCAATTTAAAAGTCAGTATTTCTGACATCTGATTTCATGTGATGACTCAAGCTCATAGTCACTGATGTCTTAGTGAGCAAAATTGCCCTTGTACTACTTCGAACTTTGTACTTTTAGTCAGAAGGCAGTGTTATTGCAAAAGAGCCTCTTGATTCTCATTGTCATTTACAGCAAACATGCATCATGGCTGGATACAACAGGGATCCTTGAATGGCTACCATTTTTATTAGTACTATGTTCCATCTATTTAATGTTCAGCTTGATCTAGTAGCAGTTGGTAGTAAAGCTGTTGAGGTTCTTCCTGAGCTATCATGAATAGCCTCCTATTTAGACAGATATCTATGACAGGAGGCCCAGAAGCCTATCATGCTATAAAAAGTAAGTTACCTCAGCACCTGATGATACATGTCCATGACTTCTAAATTAGTGGGTTTTTTCCTTAACTTTTCAAACTATAGAGAGGGACTTTTTAATTTCCAGGAAATTAAAATATTTCCAGAACACTAATTTTGCTGAGTTCTTACTGTATAATTTTATGTTTTTTATGTTTACCTTTGCTCATTCTTGGTGTGGCCATCTAAGGTAGCCAGATATTAAATAAATTAATGGATAAATAAATAAGACTGTCCCATAGGCTTCAACTCATCCTGTGGTAGAAAACTGAAAAATTTCAAAATTCATTATATTTTAGAAGCTATCGCAATTATTTGAAAAGGCTACTATCCTATTTTAGAATAAACCTAGAAACATAACATGTGGACTGATTATAAGGCTCCATATAACTATGTCATTTCTTATGTAGAGCTGAGTTGTACAGATGTTGTATGAGAACAGCTTTACTACAAGGGATATCAAAGTGTTCGACTGAAATCAAGTATATAAAGGGAGTGATTAGGTTTTTTTGCAACAGTAAATGGTTTCTGATTAAATAAAAAGATAAGTCACGTGAGGTCTGATTCTGTGGCTTCAGATATTTTCAGTGTACTTTGAGTTAAGTTTCAGGTTAGAGTAATTCTGTTAAAGGTGGTGATAATAAAAGGCCTCCTTCAAAAATAAGATTGTAAAGACACTTGTAATATCTGTGGCCAAAACCAGTGAACATATTGTCACACCCAAGTAATATATGTTTGCCTAAAATTAAAAATGAAACATAATAAGGTTAGAAATTACTAAAATACTTGTTCATTTTAAGTGTAATATTTCTGTTCTGCTTTTTCATGTGTATTAACAATTCAGTTCCATGTAATCAACAGGTAGGTTTTAGTTACCATACATTTTCTTATTTTAAAGAAAACAACTGGCGTTGTGGAATGGGAAGAAAGCATCATGCCCTAGTATCTTTTGTAAACTATAAAAGCTATCTTCATCTCCTGTGCACAATCCTTCTAATGTTAGGCTGCTTGTTGTTTGTTCCTTGTCCACTGGATTAAGGATAACTTCCAGTGTGATAGTTTCTGCCTTTTCTGCAGATGTGTATTTGCTTAGTTCAGCCTTTTTGTAGAAATTGTGTTTTCCACTCGAGTAGGTAACGCACTCTTATTTTATGTATTTCTTCTCTTCAAAATAGTGCTTCCAGAGATAATTGTGTAATCAGTAAAGAGAAGGGCTGTTAAATGTGTAGTGTAATTGTTACAGGCTCTACCCTTTCCATGTACAGGGAAAGAGTCAATATTAAATATTGTTGTTATAATAATTAGTGCAGATAGAAGCTAAGCATTAGTCCATTCAATTAGTTTTTATGCCTCTTTCTTAACAGACACTCAGTGAAGACATTATCTTCTAGTTATTTTAGTACAGCAGTCGACCAGGTTGCATTTTTTACTGATGAAACATCATATACCTTAGCACTTCTGTTTCAGATTATTTAGCTATCTGTCAATTTACTATCTGAAGAAAATTCACATTAAATGTGCCTGCTTAAAATAAATACATCTTGAGATGCCTTCACTTGGCATGCCTCCAGCAGTTTCTGTAAAACATTGGTGTGGATATTGGAGAACCCCACAAATCTTGCTAGATGTTCTAGTACTGATAATTTAAAGAACACACTTTCAGCACTGATGGCCTTATTTCAAAATGGAAGAGAAAGTATAGAGATGAGGCCATGCAGTTTGTTTAGTTCCTGCTTATTATTGCTATTCATATTCTGATTTAATATTGCTGCTGTTCAGGCACTCTGGAATTTATTCTATTAAAGATAAAATCTGTGCCAGAAGATCAATATTTACCAAGATTTTAACTATTGGTAGAGTATTTGTGGCATTTTGTGAAATAACGTATGAAATTTTAAATACTAAGACATTTCACCTAATATTTTTTTCCGGTGCTTCACAGCTTTTGTTAGATATGTGAAAGTAAAACTTGAGTAGTCTGTAAAGCCAAACTTAAATGTTAATGATTATGTTGTTCAGACTCTGTCTCTGAAAATTGAGATCTTATCTGCTAAAAAGTGTGTTTGTCTGTGTTTGGTATTTTAATGTAAATATGTACAGAAGTACATGAACATGACAAGTAAATATTACAGAATAATATTATTTTGCTTCAAAGTTTCTCTCATGGGCATTTAAGAATAAGGAGATTTAATTAAAAGAAAGGGAATTTTATGAGAACCTATAATATAAATGTACCTTTAAAAACAGACTAGAGTGACATCTCTGTAAATTAGTTGTATTAATTTCTGCTAACTAAGAAGAATAATTGAGCTGGGATATTAAATCAAATGGTTTTGAATTGTCTTATCATTTAGCTCTCAAATTAGAAAATTTTATGAAGAAGGAAAAAGTTACTTCATCTGCAGAAAACTGAGTCAGAGCACAGCTATATTATGCAAATCTTAACAGTAAAAATAGCTTTGAATGCAAGGCTTGTTTTCATTAGCAACAGGGTAAAATGGATAGTGGGTGTCTCTAATCAGCACGTTTCTAGTGTGGCTTAGAAGGTTAAAGATAAAATATTCATAGCAGAAACTGCCTTTCCCCCTTATACTGAAATACAATTTAAAAGTTTAAGGCAAGAAGAGGCCATATGTTCATTTATGTATGTGCATATATGTGTACATATATGTGTGTGTGCAAATAGAGATATAGAAGTGCATATATATATATATATATAGGGCCTGTAGTGATAGGACAAGGGGTGATGGTTTTAAAGTAAGAGACGGTAGAATAGATATAAGGAGGAATTTTTGAGAGTGATGAAATACTGGACCATGCTGCTCACAGAGAGGATAGATGCCCCATCTATGGAAACATTCAAGGTTAGCTTGGACAGGGCTCTGAGCAACCTGATCTAGTTGATGTCCCTGTTCACTTACAGGGGGGTTGGACCAGATGACCTTTAAACATCCCTTCCAATCAAAACCCTTCTGTAATTTTATGATAGCCACATAATGACAGATCATTAAACCTTGCCCACCTGTCCTGGAATTAATTGAAATTTTATTTCAGCTTAAGTCCTTAGGACAGATCATATTGAATGCAAGAGGGGAAAACACGCAGGAACAAGGTATCTAATACAAAACACCCTAATATTTCAGAGGAGAATTGAGCTGGTAAATCCCAAGTATTCTTTGTAGCTAGTTAAAGAGTTGAGCTCTCATTCTCTTTCTCTGTCCTACTTACCTAGCTCTCCTGATAAGATAGAAAAAATTATTTCTTCCCCAAACCAGCTCTGGTGATCTGTATCGTCACAAGCACAAGAACCAGACATGACAGCCATTGCAACTAAGAGAAAAGAGTCCCTTTAGCTCCTCAGAGGTTTGTCCTGCCCTGAGGGAATTTTCATTGTCACTCTCTCTGGAAGCAATTTGTAGATCTGCCTCATTACATCTGCTAATCTGCTGTAATTGATTATCAGGTTAATACTGACCTTCTTGATCCTTGCTCATCGGCTATTAGTTACTCAAGTAGATGCAAAAGGTGACAGTTGGCAGTCAGTCACCTAGTTGACAGTCACAATCACCTAGTGAAGAGGCAAAGATACTTTTGGTCAGTAATTTGCTGGACTTCACTTGAAAGTCAGTTATTAGCGCTTTCTGATGGAACTTTACTTTGTATCGCTTATAAAATGTGTTTACTTCTGTAATGCAGGCAGCCTGGAACTTCAATAATTACAGCCTACAGAGCTTACCTCATACCAGTGCTATGAACATTATATTCTGATAGCTGTGGTACTGCTAGATGCTAGGCTGCTCCACCACTTCTCTACTTGCTGAAACACTGTGGGAGGATGTACTTAGTGAGATATTTTGAAAAGGGAAAATTTAGATCAGGGTGAAAAAGCATGGATTTTTCTTGCAAGAAAAATATGTTTGTCGTGTACATCTGAGTACCTGGTCATTGTTAAACATATATTCATAAACAGAGTGTTTGTTTGAAAGACAAACCAACCTGTGGGCAATTTAGCAGGGGAATTACATGTCTCAGTGTAGCTGGTTGCTGGACACATGGCTACAAGAGTCTCCATTGCAGGGAGCCTTGCCAGGGTGTCTCCAGCTGTGTTGAGAAAGAGACTCACTGAACCATTGTTCTGCTGAATTCCTGTAATCTAGCTGGTCTGTGGTACTATGTGATCACTTCAATATAGTACAATTCATTGCTATTGATTATCTTAAACTACATACAAAATATCTCTTAACTGTACAAAAGAATTACTTATGTGACCGGTTTTGCATCTGCAGGAATGGTTTCTACTGACTATTTGAAAGTAACTATAGACAGCTTGATCAGTCTTGCATCAGGACTAGCCTGGGGAGCATTTGGAATACCAAGATCCCCCACACAGAATGTTAATGTACATATTGAGACATCCAAATTGGTCTATAGAAAGCAGAAGCTGCCTCAGGGAGTACGTGAAATTCCCACCTGGAGACTCCTGCACCAATTATTCATACATATATTGCTGTGAAGGTGTCCAGGAGCTTAGCCAATTGTCTTGGCTAGACTGGTGAGATGTTTCAAATCAGCTGGATGTCTCATCTAGCTGGGGGATGGGATAGGGTGTGTTCCTGGACCACTAGGGAATTTCTGACTCAAGTGCATGGATATTCAGACAGGCAACAGCCCTGAGATGCAGTTATGCAATTGTAATTATAGGTCAAACTTCAATTTCATATTAGTAACAAGTTTCAGAGCTCTTGCCACATTGTGCATACATATTCAAACCTGATGATTACGTAGATTTATATTAGCGGCTTGGGTGGAATTAACTGGAATATAGGTTTAATGTTATAGCCTTTTCGAGACCTTGTTACACTCCAGACATGCAGCATAGGGAGTTATATTTCTCTTCATGTAAACAGGCCTGTCATGCTTTTGTCCCCAGAAATTTTGGAAGTTGAATAGATAGATGCAATAAAGGGTTGTTGGTGATGGTGCTTAGAAGGCCACTTTTCAGTATTTGCAGTACTACTTAGTAGTACTGTGTGTTCCTCTACTTAGAACTGAGGGTCATTCATTGAACAATGATGAGGCTTTTTTGTCTGGTCCAACTCACCAAGGACTCTACTCTTCATGAAGTCCTTGTACTCTCAAGGACAATTCTGGATGATTTGCTACACAGAAAAGCCAAGCGTGATCTCATTGCCTTTTTTCACAACATAAGTATTGCGTGTTGTTATGTATCCTCATCAAAAGTTCTTATGTTTATTAACTGGGTGAGAAGAGGTAGGAATTTACAAATTTTGCTTTGTTCATCATAGAGGCTGATCTAATGCTTGACAGATTGACTAAATTCTGTGCCAGAAAGGTTTGTTGTTTTCTCCCTCCTATCTTTCTCACTGATGTCTTTTTATTGAAGTATCTCACTACTTGGACAATCTCAAACTGATATGAGGAGGCAAGAAAGTTATTCTGCAGATAGTATGAATTACATGAAGAAGAGTAGCCTGTATGATGTAAATAAGATGTTGCTCAGTTTTCAGATGGTGTATTTATTTAGGTATGAATAAAATAAGAAAAAGAACATTTTCTGTATCAGTTCTTTTTTTTTTAAAAAAAAATCCCTTTGTCATAAGTGTGCTTATTGATCCATAACAGTATAAACCCTATAGCATAGCTAATGCTACACATAGAATTAATACAGAATCACACCAGTTTCAGTTTGTATTCATAAAACATTGTGGTGGGTTGACCTTGACTGGAAAACTAGTTTCCCACCAAGCCACTCTATCACTCCCCCTCCCCAGCAGGACAGAGCAGGGTGAAAATAAGATGGAAGAAGTTTTGTAGGTCAAGATAAAGGCATTTTAATCAAGCAAAAGCAAAGGCCACACATGGAAACAAAGAAAAACAAAAGATTTTTTCTCTGCTTCCTGTCAGCAGATGATGTCTGGCCAATCGCAAGAAACAGGGCTTCAGTACACGTAGCAGTTGCTCTGGAAGACAAATGTATTCATGGATGTTGTCCCCACCCCAACCGCCCCTCTTCCTCTTTTCATTAGCTTTTATTGTTGAGCAGAAATCATATTGTGTGGAATATCCCTTTGACCAGTTTGGGTCAGATGTCCTATGTCTCCTTCCAAGGTCTTGCCCACCCGCAGCCTCCTGGTGTGCGAAGAATGTTGGAGAAACAACCTTGATGCTGTGCCAGCCCTGCTCAGCAGCAACCAAAGCACTAGTGTGTTACCAGCACCTTTCTCTCTACCACTACAAAGCACAGCAGTATAAAGGCTGCTATATGGAAAACTAACTGTCTAAAGTCAGACCCAATACAGAAGTTGATGAACTGATTATTGTTTAACAAGTGCATGCATTATATTAAAAAATAATGTGATATTCTTCATTAAAGTGACTTTTCTGGTCTTTCAAATTTTGGGCAATTTTAATTGCTTAGTTCTAACAAATAGCATAATTCCATGCAAGACTTTATACTTTCACAGTAAATATATGGAGTGAAGTTTCTGGTAGAAAAGCTTGTGGAATGAAAATCCCATATAAATTTTTCATTAGCACTCTGCCATTAAATCTTCCTCAAAAGTTCACAGACATTATAGGGCTTATAAACATGATTTGAGAACATTCATCTTAATGTCAGTGACATTTTCAGGAAAAAGTAGGCTGAAGTTGGAAGTACTTACTAACATAAGGCTGAAGAGTACAGCGATTAACATGCTATTTTAGTATTTATGGAAAAAAGGATTGGGTTTTTCCACATGGTTTGTCAGAGACTTAGTGTTCCTCTTTATATCAGTAGAATGATGTAGGGACTGAAAGTCATTAAGGTACAGGAATAGGAACCAAAAAAGTATCTCAGATCAAGATTAATAACATTTGTATTACACGATAACTATATTCTTTTCTCCTTTTTTTCTCACTTTTCTCCTCTTTTCTCACTTTTCTTCTCTTTTCTTGCAAAGCAAAGAAGCAGAAAACCCCTTCTCTCCAAAACAGCAGCAATCTTCATTTTAATTTGAACTCCCAATAGGACACAGATAATACTGTTTTAAGTTCAGTTGTAATCCATAAGGAGTTGGCTCTAGAGTGCAGCCTTTTTGCTAATGACACTGAAATAATTATTACACATTGACCTTTAAAGAAGAAAGCTGTTTGGTTTTTTTTTAGATATTTACCCATATTTTACCAGTTCGAGTGCTCTCAGGCTAAATATTCTCCATCGTATTATGTTAAATACAAGATAATTACTGTTTGATGCATTAAGACAGTGTAAGAAAGTATGTGTGGGATTAACTTCAGTAAGTGTGCTTTATTTCTGTATGGTTGGTTGGTTTTTACAATTATTTATAATAAATTTGTATCATGCCTGAGAATTGCAAACATTCTTCAGTTACACTATGGAATGTGTAGGTGTATGCATAATTCAGATGGACTAAAACACTAAGCATTGCCCAAATTGCTTGTGAAATATGACAGAAAAAATGTCTTAGGGGTAATGCAGGCACTCATATGAAAGGTTAGTTTTTTGTGTTAACTAAACTTGCATTCAGAATCTTTGGGTTCAACTAGCAGTGCAACTCAATTCTAAGTGATAAAAATGTTGTCTGCTTGTGTGCATTTCATAAATAAATGCACATGTAGTGCCTTTGGTACAGAATTATTACAGAAGTTACCCGGATGGTTACTGTTGTTGCTAAGGCTTTACAACCTGTCGCATTGTAATTTCTTTCACATTTTTCAGATGGTTAGAACATTATGAAACTTCTAGATCTGGCAAGATGATAAAAAGATACTTTACTTTCTTGATTTGCAATTCTAAATGAAATATTTTATAGCTACTTTCATGAAATCGAAAAATCAAATGCATTCCTTTGCCAAGTGTGATGCAATTCTAGCCTTCCTTTTTTTTTTAAAATGGGCTTTCTTTTCCTTATATTTTTCTTTTAATTTTATTTTACATTATTGTGTTTTACTTGTTTTATTTTTCTTTATTTAACTTTTTAAGTCTAGAGAAATTTAAGCCTTCTTTTACTCTTCAGAAGATGAAAACACTTAGACTGCTTGCTTTTTCAAATTGCCTTTTTGCTTGAGAGGTGATGCATTCTTTAGTGTCGTTGTAAGCATCATAAAGATTAGCTTCTGTATATGTAAACCACTAGGTTTACTATTGTTTCACTAGGCTGAGTTCAGAGTCACAAAACTCACTGTACTCTGTGCCCATGCGTGGATAGGATGGATTCCATAGTCTCTGTCACGGACAGTAGATATTTTATCCTACTGCTAAAATGATTTCATTGGTAATTATCTATTTTTCCTGAGACAACTAAGTGTGAGGGCAATTCAATAACGTTGAGAGCTTTTTTTCATAAAAGCTTTTAATTTACGTAAAAATTTGAGGCTGTGTCTATGAACAGATTAAAGATATTTAAAAAGACTTGTTATGTTTTTGATAAAGTATCTGGGTAATAAATGCCCATTAAAAGGAAAATAAAATCTCAGTATTTCGCGTTGCATGATGAATTTATTTTTTAAATGCAAAGACTTATAGTAATAGGACTGGAGAACTACATACTTAAATACTCAAATTTTAAATTTATGGGTGAGCTGAGAGGATGCGCATTTAATTTGTTACTTATTTGTTATTTCAGTTTAATTTATGTGCATGTTTGTGAGAGACAAGTAGAATTCCACCGAAGTAATATCTTTGAATTAGGTGGGCAGGTAGATATTGTTCATGTTGGGTTTTCATTTTATTGTCAATACCTAGCTTGGATGTAGTTAAATCTCTTGAGGTGCTGAAAGAAAATAAAATATATTAAGTATGTGTTTAAATGCAGTTGATATAATGTGGACACAAACATTTTTAAATAATCAGGATTGCACTAAAAATTTCACTAGCACACCTGCTTTATCTTGTTAAAAAATTCACCTGTAGATAGGAATATCTCCTAAAGAGTACTTGCACACAGGTTTGTATTTCATGCCTTCAAAAAGCAAGAGGTACAGGGTTCTGTTTTTTGTTATTCTGGGATACAAAGAAAGTAGTTATAAATGTCATGTGTAGGTCTTTTATATAAAGACAATAATCTCAGCAGGAACTTAGCAAAAAACAAAGAAGAAAACTTTATTTTTTAAATAATTCAATTTATTTTATATACTAGCTGAAAACTGTAACAGTGGAAGGTACTTACCAGCCACAGTTCTTCCTTTGGTCTTGTTAACTGATGTGTTTTCCTGCCATGACGATGAAATTAACTGTGAGGTTTTTAAAAAAGGCACTTTTCTTTGTGTCATTTCTTGTCCTTTCCCAATGTGTGAGGAAATTTCCTTATGTGTGAGGAAATGAGGGATTTCCCCCACCAAAAAAAATCCAACTCATGAATTCTGCTGCTGAACGTGAACCAATATATGCAATCATGAAATATATTTAAAGTATTCTCCTTATTTGGACTAAACTGCTAATGTAAATACACCTGTACTGGACCAGAACCACGGAGCTGTTATGAGTGTGGGAGCTGGTGAAGTTGGGAGAGAAGCCAACTGGATTGTGAGTGTTTTGTTTTGCTTTGAGGACAGCATATACTTGTAAGAAGCGCCAGGGTCGTGAATGTCTGCTTTATGGAGAACTGATGTGCAGCAATTTTGAAGAGGGGATGGGTACTGTTTTCAAAGAGAAATCCTTGTGTTTAGGCAGGTCTGTGAGAAAGCCTTAAATTAAATTGATATCTTTTATCTAAGAAGAGATTGGAGATTTCTTGATAGAATAATCAGAAAGTATCTATGAAGAGAAGAGGTTTGCAGTTCTTTAGATTCCCCTTTAGATGAAGGAGAATGGTATGGAGGACTGTAGTGATTTGAAATGGAGACTAGGAAGTACAGACAATAGATATGGAGGGGCAGGTTTTTTATAGCTTCTGGATTTATTTTTGTTTGAAGTAATGGACAGGTTAAACAAAGGAACAAGTTTTCCAGTGATGAGTAGATTCATCTTTGCAATTAACTTTCTCAAAGACACTGCAGCTAAGAAGAACATCTGGGTCCCTGGCTGATGTTTGGTGGTAAACAGTAGATGAAAGATGAGATTGGATGGTAATGATTCCCTCTGTGTTTAAAATTCATGAATATGTACATAATTCATATAGTTGAAGAAGTAAAAAAAAATTCTCTCTATGACTGTGTCGTGGTTTAACCTATGCTGGCAACTAAACACCATTCAACTGCTGCCCACTGCTTCTCCTCCCCACCTTTCCCCGTGGGATGGGAAAGAGAATTGGGAGAAGGAAGGTGAACCCTGTGGGTTGATATAAGGACAGTTTAATAGAACAACATAAAGAGAGACGAAAACAACAGTAATAATGATAATACTAATGAAATAATATATAAAGTGAGTGATATAAAACCCATAAGGCTCTACAAGGTAATCAAAATTGGCTTTCCCTGCTTTGGCCCCATGCTGAAAACACGTGCACTCTCCCCAGACCAGCCCTCCCCTTATATAGCGGGCATGATGTCAGTAGAGTATTGAATATCCCATTGGCTGGTTTGGTTGTTTATCCCCATTCCTGGCTTTGGCCCTTTCCTTCGGCTTGGGCCAGGAGCTGCTTGTAAAAATTAACCCTATCCTAGCCAAACCCAGGACAGGCTGGCTTCTTTCCCGGGTTAAAAAAAAACAAACTATATCATCCTCAAATTCTTTTTATGCACAGAAGATGCTAGACAACTGGCCAGTTCTGATAAATAGGACTTGCCACCATTCATCCTCTAGAAGCCTGAACACATGAAGAACATATATGATGAATTATATAATTTTCAGAAAGAGTAAGGTTTGAAACAGTTAAATGGCCTTTTTATCCAGCATTTTCTAGAAAGCAGGAAGGTTTCTTAAGTTAACAGCAATCAACCGTTAACTTCACTTTGTGAGTAGACATACTTAATAGCTATTTAAAGCTTGTCATTAATTCTAGGACTCCAGCGGCATACTGTCTTGTGTGTGCCTGCTCTTCTTGGGACGCTCACAGGCATAGCAAACTTCACTGAAATATACTTCTCCAATAACTCCTGCTTCTCTTCTTGACAATACATTTTTGATGATGTAATATCTGTAGTTTCTATAGCCCTTGTGGGTTTCTGTTGTTCAGCAGTATGTGTCATCCTAACTCCTCAATATCATTGCAGTGTTTTTGCTATCTTGTATTTGATATTTTTTTCACCAACATGGTAACGAGTAATACTAGAAGTATTCTGTGAAAAACTGTTCATGTATTAAATCGTAGTAGTGTCCCTTTTTAATTTTTTTTTTTCTATTAAAGGTTTAACTGTGATACAGGAACTGAGACACTTTGTAAAATAACACGGTTGCAAGTCCTCTATCTTGTCCCCTTACTTTGTGTTGTTGTAGTCTTATGGTAGGATACGAAAATACAAAAAGAGATTAACTGCTATTTGAAATAGTTTATATCCTCTACCAGAGATATTCTGTTCTGTCAAAGGTATTTATTTGGGTCAGATAGATGCCATCAGCATGAGAACTGTATCCTAATTGTATGATAACGGACTTCAGAACTTGGGGTAATTTCTAAAAAGAAACTCAGCTTTTTTTCACATGCATTTTGTATTGACAGCTAATAAATCAATAATCAGTTAAAATGGAAGCAGAGAGTTAAGAATTTTAATATTTACAGAGAGGCAAAACATACGACAAATGTTAAAAAGCCCATTTAAATATAAGTCAGCACCTCTACATATGCTTTGTTTAGCTCATCTGCAGTATTCTTTTTTTTATGAATGAGAACTTGAGCTGTCCATTTTGTAGAACCTGAATCACTATTTTTTAGATGTTAAGATCTTCTTATTCCTGAAGTATTGAACTATGTGTCCTATCCATATTTACACTTCCTTTTCTATGATGTAGTAGGAATAACCGGACACTGCAATCCTTACCAAAGTGATCCTTTATGTAATGTCTGTCATTGTACAGAAAGCCTACTCTGCTCCAGCTTTGCTCAAATTATTTTCTAAGGCAATTTCCTCTTCTTCTCCATCGCATGGGCATAGCTAAGAAGTATGGCTATGGTTCTCATAGCTCTTCAAGAAAATGGGAGAATTCCAGTGTTTCTATTTCATTTTCTTATGGTTTGATGTTTCACTGTAACATTCTCTATCCTTCCGATTCTGTCACTTCTTGTTCTTTCAGTTTTATATTAACATACTGTTCAGTTGTGATGAAACAGTATCTAAACTCTTCATGGTATTTATTAAGTATGAAACTAAAAATGAATTCTTTTGACTGAAAAGTCACATTTTACCTCCCAGTTGAAAGAGTATTTTAAAAGTCAAATAACTATAAAGTTTCAGAACATGTTTTTGTCTAATCTTGGTATTTCATAAAGTTGTGTCTTATGGTAGTATATGAATGCTACCTACAAGTATCCAGAAGCAATTTCCTTTTTTTTTCACCATACCTTCCTGTACTACTAGAGGTAGAGGATTTTTGGGGTTACTGATAACAAAAGCTAGCAACAGGATAATATTCACAAGGTAGATGTCATTTGAAGGGGAATAACTTTTTCGCAAGGGGTTTATGAATAATCTCATGAACACTTTGAGTTTGCTTAATCTGCTCTGACATAGCTCTACAGAGATTTCCTTACTCCTCTGTTTTGTCATTACTCTATTTCCATTGTTAAATGGAAAAAGAGTTGCTGTAATATTTCATAGATCCATACTTGGCTTTTTGATCAAGTGACACTTGGTGTGTCATTATTAGGTCAGAATTCTGTAAACTAGAAGCTGACAAGGCAGACTGTAAAGAAGACTCTCAGTGGCCTAAGCAGAGGAGGATGTAGGTGATAGCAGAATACTAATGACACTTATGTTTAATCTTTGTGATCAGTTCTAGGTACAGTAAGCTTGAAGGTTATAAGTGACTTAAGGAAACAATTTTACAAAGGACAGAGCTGTTTATTGAAATGAGTAGGAAGGAAGTAATTTTTGTAAAATTATGTGATTGTGATTTTTGCAGTCTTTAACAGCATGTCCTGGTTTCACTGGGACAGAATCAAAGGCCTGCCATGGTCTGCAGGCCTTTAGTAGTCTGGAGTCAGCTGGGGCAGCTGACCAGGGTTGGCTACAGGTGTATCCCAGATCATAACTGTCATGCTCAGGATAAAGGAAGAAGTTTGCTCATGACAGAGTGTGGGTTTCTGTCTCCTGCTTGGGCTTCTTCTGACTCTGCTCCTCTTCCTGTTCCTGAGGACTGCCTTCCTGTTTATTGTGACTACTACGCATTTGCTGGGCTGAGTATAATTTTGTTGATCTATACTAGCATTAGTATTAGTTTTGCTGTCCCATTAATTACAGAATTTCCTAGATTGGAAAAGACTTTTAAGATCATTGAGTCCAATCATTTACCTAACACTGACAAGTCCTTGGCTAAGCCATATTCCTAAGCACTACATCTACATGACTCAAGTATCTCCAGGGATGGGGAATCCACCATTGCCCTGGGCAGGTTGTTCTAATGCCCGATAACTCTTTCAATAAAGAAATTTTTCCTAATATTCAATCTAAACTTCATTTGGTTTCCTCTTGTCCTAAATCTGCTTTCATTTCAACACAAGTCTCCTCTCCTTTTCACAGTTTTGCTTCTTGGCTGGGGACGTGTCATCAGGTGATACAGTAACTGCTATAGTTTAGTCTAAGAAATCGGCTAAACATTGACACAGCAATTAACATCTTAAGAAACTTTTTTATTTTTGAAATGGAAGGAAAATGTTAGACATAATATACAATAATGAGGTGAACACAGGTTAATTTAAGTTAGTAAATGCACCCAGATTATTCTCAAAACACTTATTAAAAGGAAGCTTAATGCCAAAGCAGTTTGTTGTGATTTCTTCAGGTATGTATGCACTTCATATTTTCTGAAAAGTAAATTCCCTACACTTCTTTAAATACTCATTAACTGATCACTCTGGTAGTTAAGTTGTGTCTTTAAGAAGCTTTGCCTTCCCTAGCCTTTTGAGAAAAGTTTGCAGAACTTCTGCTTCATATAATAGATGGCTCTGCAAATGTCTGGAAATCACCCAGAACATGAGGAAAGACAATCCGAGTTCTAGGCTCTCGGGACTTCCATCCTTTCTTGTCTGGAAAAATAAGTGTATGTATGTACCTGCCTGTACTTTGTCATCAAATCGCTGGCAGCTTGGTTCTTTTTTTCAGTGAGAAAAGAATAGGAGAATTCGCTGGCTTCTTCATATAAACTCCTCTGGCATGTCCAACACTGCAACAGCTAAGAGGGTCTGAAGGTTTAAACCAGGAGTCAGAAGATGAAGAAGAGATGCTTCTGTAATGTTGAATCCAAGGGATTAAGACATGAAATCACATAGCTCCTACAATAGAAATGATTTCTACGTTCTTGCTGGTGTTGCCAAGCCAGTGAATAAGTATGGAAAATTGACTTTTTCAGCATTGGTTTAAATGCTCAAAGTATTGTGCAATTCTAACTGTCCCAAATAACCCATGTAGTACAGACACCTGCACAGATGTGCAACTATTTACGAAGATGTGATGTTTGCATAACTACAGCTAATAGATTATATCCCCTAGATTTATTACCATAGGTCTTGCTTCTTTAGTTACTTCATTAACATCCTAAAATCTAGTTTAAAAACATTGTTTTGTTTTTTTCTTTTGTGGCTTTTTATGTTAGTGGTTTTGCTGCTGATGATGTTGTTGTTGACTTGAGCTTTGTCCGGGAAGAATGTCTTTGGCAGAGAATAGACAAAATATTTCCTGGACAAGTAAGTTTGTTGAATTCGTGTAAGTGTAACATTCACATAGAGCTGTTAATGCAAACATGTCTCAAAACCTTCTTTGGAAAGAGTTTGGAAGAAGATCATAGCAAAAAAATACTTTAAGGTCTTTAAAAGAAGAGTGTATTTTGTGGCATTGCTATTCTGTGGCAAGACATTAGCTGGAATATATTGCTGATCTTTGTTTACAAAGGATTATTTCTATCTTCAAAAGCAGACATTCAATTTGTAATACCAGTTTTTAAATCCTGCTGTTAGTGACTACATTGTGACAGATAATTACATAGAGTGGAATTGGTACAGAAGTGTGTTTACAGCAGCAAACTTCTCATTGTTTTAAATAGTGATAATTTATAGTGAAAGTTTTTTATGCAGTGTTTACTGATACTGCTAAGATATCTCTAAGGTGTGTTTTTTTTCTTCAGAGTTATTTGACAATCTGTCAAAAATAGTTTTGGGGGGACGAGGACATAAAGAATCTTACCATGTAAGATTACACTAAGGAAAAATGTTATGAAAGGGGCATGTATGCAGTCAGCTGGCTGGGAGCTGCTCTGAGAACTCTGCTATGCTGAAGTCAATGCCAAAAGCAGGATTGGCCAAGGATTATTTATTGCCATTTTCTTACATTTTATAAACATAACTACATTCAGAGGCAGAGGTCACATTTTAAGCATAATCTTGCAACAAAACAGGGATGGTTCATAAGTGTGTGATCTTCTCCTACAATATGAACTAGAGGGTAAGAGTTCTAATGTGCAGAAACTCTCAAATTAGTGGTATCTGAAAATATATTTTTAATAAACAAGGTCATTACTATATTTCTTTTCCAAAGCATTTATGACTAAGGGACCATGAAATTTTCTCCTGCTCTGTGATCCAATATATTTTTCTTCTATCTTAAAACTGCCTTTGCATTCTAAAGAAGGCTTCAGGGGTTTATGAGCTAGTGGGGGTATAGCTGGATGTGGCAAACCAATCTCAGGGGCAGCATGCTCGTCTAGCCATCTAGAAGAAAGGAAATAACAGCCATTGGAAATCACCTTCCTCTGCAACAGTTAGCTCTTCTCTTTTCTTAGTATGTTTATTTTGCTTCTGTGTGAGGTTTAATAAAGTTTGCAGTGTTCATAATTTTAAAGACACTTTTCTTAAAAGCTTCTTCAATTTGTGTCACTTAGCTTTCTGACCATTCAGCCAAGCTGTTTATTTGACTTCCCTGTGATTGAGTCATGTTTGGAAAAACAGTTCATGCTTGCACAGCTCAAGACCTGGTAAATACTTAGGGATTTGTGGAAGTGATTATGCCTGTTCTGTGAGAAGCAAAAGCTCCTGCCAGTTGCCAAGGACATGCATCAGCAGCCTGCCCCTTCACCCAAACCTAGGTACGCAGTCACAACTGACCAAAACTAAGAATCTGAGGAAATATCTTAGGAAAATTGAGTCAAATGAATAAACCCAGTTAAATCTTGGCCCTATCTGATTCTTTGGCATTAAGCCTACAGACATGCTTTCTCCAGACGTACTTTGAAGTCATGGAGGCCTAATGAAACATTGATCTCCTGTTGAGTTAGGTGGCATTCTGCCTGAAGATTGACTCCATGGATCCAAGCCTCACAGAAGCAAAAGGAAGATTTCAGGAGCCAACTGGGTCTCTAGATGTTGTCAGACCACCTCACTTGAGGGATTCAGTACCAGAATAAATTGGGATTTTTATCCTTCTTGCTGTGGTAAGTCAGACAAACCAATTCTCTGAGTCTTAGTTTTACTGTTTATTGTGCTCATAATTAGCATATTACCTACCTACATTTTATCACAGCCCTGAGGGAATTCTTCAGCTCATGTTTATACAGGTCTTAGAAGTACAAAATATTCCCTATATACCCTTTTTAACGATATATATTATCTAAAAAGTATGATCATTATTACAACTATCTGAATTGTTAATTATGAACTGTATTCTGACTGTTTCACTCTCATAATTCATTCTGTCATTTTTAGACACATAGATGTTTTACTGACTTCTTCTGTATGTTTTAAAAATTGTGTGAGTATTTACATGATTTTCCACATGAGCTGCTTAGAATATCCAGGCACAAGCTGAAATTAAGATAGGAATGTTCAATAGTTTTAATTTTTTTATTAATTTAGTCGCTTCTTTCCAGCTCATCCAATTGGAATGGCGTTTTTAAAGAATTAACTATGTTGGTAGGCAAAATCCAATGAGCTTTCAACTACACATTCAGTTTCATCACACGAATAATCACGAGCCAGAAATTCAGTACAAAAAATTGTTTGCTTTTAAAACAGAATGTATACAGGAGGGGTGCCCCTCAGGGAACTTGTTTATGTTCTGGAAATTCAGAATTTTCTATGAAGATAAAGTAAGGTTTTCACGTGGTATCTTTGTTCAAATTTTCTTTTTAGATGATCAAATCTTTGTGATTTTTTTCCCTCAGTCTCCTGCAAATACACATATCCTTGTATAACAAGTTTTTAATTCTGTTTACAAGGAGTTGAGCAAATATTAAAATATTTTTATACTAGTATACATTTCTGTGAACACAGAAATGCAGTCAAAATTTCAGTTCTTGCATGAAACTAGATGTGGAATAATATTGTTTGTCTAGGTTAAGCTTATGCTATAAATCCCATCGTGAGGGTTAGTGAAGAAAAGAGCCACAAAGAGACCGTGTAGGTAATTTTTCCTTTATACGCCTCACTGTCCTATCCACGGTTTGATACATTTTTCTCACTGTATGGTCTTGTTGCTGGTTAGGTATGGTAAGGCACGTTACTGTCATGTACCTGAATACTCACCACTAAGTCTTTAGACCAGTCATGTCACATCCAGCAGAACTATGGTTTGCTTGGATTTTTATGCTACAGTTTTACCAAATTGAAAGATACCTAGGAATATCCTTGGGCCCTAGCTTTCACTAATCTGTACCTTCTACAATTGCCCATGGTTAGCTTTTGGTTTTTACTGACAAGCTATTTCCCAAGAAATGGGCATGGTTTGGAAGCCAAAATACATCCAACAGGCAGTTTGGTTATACTTCCCCTTTATTGGAGTCTAAGCCTTTCCTTGAATAGTTGTGATTGTTCTATATCTGTTGGCCTCAGTGCTCAGGAACGTTCCTTGGTACATTTTTAATTTAACAATATAAATGGAGCCTAGATGTCCGACCCAGATAACCCTCTGATTGTCTGCTTCCCAGAAATATGTAATATAAGTGTGATGGCCCAGACACTTATGTGTGCACAGAAGCACCCTGCACTGAGAGATAAGAGCCTATCTCCTGTCAAAAGGTTGTGGAGTAGCTGTAGTCCTTAACTGTAGAGGCCAAACAGTCATGAGAGAACAAAAGATCTGGAATTCTGGCTCTTTCCGTTAGCCTTGTTTTTTGCCTGCCTGGTTTTTGACCCTATGCTCTTACATTGCTGGCTCTTACTCCAAGTATGTTATCTTTACAATGGAGACACTTGATGATGGTTTTGAAGATCTTCTAATTCAAAATGCAGGTTGCCTTAAAAGAAGGTCTTTGATTGGTTAAGCTGTAAGAATTATGCAAAAGGCAGATGATACTGTCATTTTCCCTTAATTTCTTCCTACATTTACAAAAGGGCTATCATTTCTATGTTAGCTACGTGTCCTCTGTGGGAGCTGAACATCCAAAGTGCTGAGCAAATAGAGGATCTTCTAGGGTTTCTCGCTGTCTAGCTTTAGTTTCTGATTCAGTGTTCTTAACGATGGAAGCATCAATGTTTTTCCTGTAGTTAGAGGAATAGAGACAAATTGAATTGATCCCTTTAGGGTATTAATTTTTAGTCACTGGGATTCCTAAGTAAAGCCTAGCCTATTCCGCTTGATCTGCTGACCCTTAGACTCTCATTATTGCTGGCATGAATTCCTGGCTTCACTGAAGCCAATGGAAACATTCCAGCTCTAATTCATTTTTATAAGCATAGCCATCTAGTGATATTTGAGATACCCTAGGATATTTCACCTGGCCTCCACGTTCTCTTTGATAAAGGTGCAGTTTTCCTTTTCTTATGGGTGTGATAGGATGAAATAATGTGTGACTTGCAGAAATTCTGAAGTGTTTCCATGCTGACTCTTAAGAAAATAGTAGTATGCAAAAGATTGTTTTGCAGTACAACTCAAATGACTCTACATGCTCGTGTTTACATTACTGAATAGAGAGCCTCCTTTCATATAGCAAAGCCAAGTTTTTTTCTCTTATGCTTGGTTTTATATAATCACAGAGTTTGCCTACAGGTCGTTTGTGTGGTTGAAGTTCTGATTGTGTGCTTAATAAATCATTCATCTTTCTCTTTTTCTTCTCTACTTGCTTTGGACTCTTCCTGTGCACATACAGCTTTTGTAAATCAGTTGTCCAGTGACTGCTCCTGATTTTGTTTGCTTAATTCATGGCAAGATAATAGACATAGATCACCAGCCTCCTCTGGGTTGCCTTCTGTAAATCTGATTGGTTTACTTTTCACCTTCTCTGAATTTTAGCATTCCATTAATTTCTGCAGTCACTTAGATTTTGGAACAGCATGCAGGCATCTGGCAGAAACCTAGGACAGTGTGCTTTCCTGTCATACTTGCATTTACAAGGAGTTGCTGGATTTTGGCCATATAATAAACCATCCTTTATCTGATCTTTCCATGTTAGAATACGAAAAGTAAATGTCTTTAACAAAATCTCTTGGGCTATTATGAGTTCAGTTCAAAACCTGCATTGCTTGGAAATTCTTGTAAGATCCTAATAGTTCACTTTAAAATGTGATCACTCTCGAATAGCTATGGTTCTCAGCTGTGGTAAAACAGTACCATTAAACTCTGTTCCTTTCCTGTTCCTTTATGAAAGGCAGGGTAAAAATCCTTTCTGTAATAAGGAATTGGCAATATTTTCTGCATGAAATGTGCTACCTGTTAAAGTGAAAACCACAGCTCTTACACTTACTCCTTACATACTTCCTTGAGCAAGGATAGCTGCTGAAAGACTGGAAGTTAGGCTGATTGTCCACACAACAGTCTTTGGTAATCATCATGTTTCATAAACTTCAGTTATGTTACTTGTGCTGTATCCCATCTATGACATTTCAGAATTTTCTGCATTGAATTGAGGCTTTTTATTTGTTGCCTGTTTGACCACAATGCAGTTACATAATTTTTCTGTTCCGGTCATGATGTATTTTGAACTTTATTTTCACACTTATTTAAATATATCAGATGCAAGATTTTCTGTATTATGTTTCTCTGATGGGTCAGATGCTTTCAAAACTAGAAAGTTTTTTAGGAATACTTGATTCTTGGGAATGCACCACAAACTAGAGTACTATAAATGACAAATGACGTCACTTTATATCAGAGTATAATATTTAGCAAAGTAAGTCAGAAAAATATAATTTCTTCTTTATAAGTATTGAGACTCAGTGAATACAGATGAGTGACAGTATCAGCATACATTGTGGTTGAAGCTTGTGTGGACAGCACTTGTGAATAAGCATCTTTGTATATTACAAAGTGAATGAGTCACAACAGAAAAGCAGGTATCTCACTTTTCTAGCTCTAGGCTGTCTAAAAAACAAATTGTTAGCTGGCTGATATGATGAAAACATCAAGCTGTAAAAGATTTAAACTCTCTTCCCTAGCTGTAAAAGTATATTGATCTGAACTCTATTATTGCATGTTAGAACTAGCCTGTCTAGATATATAAGTGAAGTACTGAGTGTAATGGAGCCTTTCTTACTTCATTCACTGGTATGTTACTTTTCTCATACTTTATGTTTCCACATTGATCTGATCTGCCAAATGTAAGAACGGGCAAGCACTTGGAGTGCTTCCTGGCTGTAAGAGTGGTCCTCTATTCTCTTACCTATTGTACATGCCTCTAGCACCATGGGCTGAAGAATGCATATTGCTAGGGTGAAGTACTTAGCCACAGCATTACAAACATTTCCATTCTTCCATGGCATCAAGATGTTTTACATCATTCATTGGCATGAAAGTGCTGAAGTACTGCTATTGCCATGACATACATTTGTTTCCCAAGC
>VWZK01004173.1:0-18406 GCA_013396935.1 Baryphthengus martii
ATCAGAAAGAAATTTATATTTAACTTTCCTAATTGCATCAGTAGGCTATTTAAATCCCTTCTCCTACAATAAATTCTTCTTTTTCTAACCTCTAGGGGGTCTGTGAGCTACAGAAACTTCTGTCAAACTTCAATATTGACAAAATAATAAAGAAGAGTAAAACATTTCTCCTTTCCATTTTATTCCCTCGTGCATTTGTGAGCTTCTTCAAGAAAGTACTAGAAATTTGGTGCCAAATGCCATGGTGCCCAGTCTGCTTAGTGTTTACAAGTCCAGTCGCATTATGAGAGTAAAATATTAATGAGGTCTCTTTCAAGCATCAAGACAAAACTAAAAATAAAAATAATTTTTAAATCACCCATCAAAAACCATCCAACATAAATTACAAAAACTCAAGGGAAACCTCAGGGTGTACAGTTCTCCTTTATAAATTCATTTCTTCATTTGCTTACTATTTTAATTGGACACCTCATAGTCCAACGCAGAAACAAAACCCTTCAACCAACCACGAACTGTTCAACTCTGACATTAACTATTTTGTCCAACAAACCAAAGCAAAATCAATAAATAAAGAGAAGATGACACACAGCCAAGAGCAACGGAATTCAAGGGTTAAAGCTTTTCTGCAGACAGAAGTTTTCCACATATTCAGTTTTAAATTTCATAAAACAACCAAACCTGAAAATAAACCCTAAAAAGCCAACAAGAGCAGATGCTTCAGGAGTCAATTCAATTAACCCTTGCGCCGTCTTGTCCAGGTGGGGTTTTTCTTTACAGCGTTTGAGCTACGGAATTTAAACCTGACCTTGACTTGAGCGTTAACAGCAAGGGAAATGATGGATTAATAATAATATATAGTCATATATTAATATAGAATGATGGTGTTCCAAAGATCACACATTCAAGCCAGCTTTCTGCTGTGTGGTTTGGGATTGCTGTTACTTACGGCCACCGCTTCCGTCTTCACGTCGTCGTTGCTGTCTGGAGCCGTCAGGTCGATCAGGACGGGACACACTTTGGTCTCCACGTCGTACCTCTCTATGAGTTCTTGCTCCAAGAGAACTAACAGTGCTGCCTGGCTTGTTTTCCTGACCTATCATCAAAAGGAAAAAAAAAAAAATGGAATTAAGGAATTCAGAAAGAGTTTTGTGGTGTTGGGTTTTTTTTGTGTTGAAATATCCTGTATTTTGGAAGCTGTACATATTAACTGCCACACACCTGCACTGGTTGTCCTTGGGAAGAGGACAAGTGCTCCAAAAGCATTTCTGAAACACTTTCTATTTGAAACCAACAACGTCTGAAGCCCAGAACATCTGCATAGTGTCAGCTAAGGCAACTGTAATATTGAAGTGCCCACCTACTTCCCCATACGCACGACAGCAACGTCAAAAAGAGGAGTTGTGGCAAAAGCTCATGCAACACATGAAGAAAAGCAGCACAACTCATGGGGAGTAATAAAGTCCTAAGAAATGTCAATTTTATTAAATAAATCCTCTTTTTCTAAGAGTAACAAGGCTGGCTGACAATGAATAACTGCATATAGTTCAAGTGTATTTTAAATTCTGAGACACGGTTTTGCTTAGGCTCATTTGAAAATATAAAAAAAGATTGTAAAAAAAAAAAAAAAATAACCATTGGTCCATCTCTGGAGCGCTGTGTCCAGTTCTGGGCTCCCTGGTTCAGGAGAAACAAGGAACTACTGGAGAAAGCCCAGCAGAGGCTACAGAGATGCTGAGGGGCCTGGAGCATCTGTGTGGCCAGGAAAGGCTGAGAGCCCTGGGGCTGTTCAGCTGCAGAAGAGCAGCCCCAGAGGGGAGCTGAGCAAGAGCTAAAAGGTCAAGAGGCCGGGGCCAGACTCTGCTCAGGGGTGCCCAGGGACAGGACAAGGGGCACCGGGCACCAACTGCAACCCAGGAGGTTCCATCAGAACAGGAGGAGAAACTTTACATTCAGCAAGAGGCTACAGACTGAAATGCAGCAATTCTGGAAATACCTCTGAGATCTTTGGTTTGGAGCAAATCAGCCAAATGAACTGTGGAGTATAAGAGAGTTTAAGACGATGGAGAATCTGCAAAGGGCAAGGAAAATGTTGCAAGTTTGGAGGCCTAAAGTACTTAACGTATCACCTGGGATTAGTCTAGTCTGAAATGATGTGGAGAAGCCTCAATGAAAGCTTTAGAGTGGGTAACTCATAAACGCAGAGAAATAAAACAATCAAGTTGGAGGAAGATTTAGATTAGAAATTAGGAAGAAGTCCTTCACACTGAGGGTGGTAAGACACTGGAACAAGATGCCCAGAGAAGCTGCAGATGCTCCAACACTAGATGTGTTCAAGATCAGGCTGGATGGAGCTTTGAGCAATCTGCTCTAGTGGGAGGTGTCCCTGCCCATGGCTGGGGGGCTGGAACTGGATGATCTTTAAGGTCCCTTTCAACCCAAACCATTTGGTGATTCCATGAAGTTCAATCCAAGAGCTTTATTGGATCAATATGCAAAGAGCTGGTCAAGAAGGTACATAATGGCGTTAAAAAAATTGAATTATACCAAGGAGTCAGTTTTCCATGATACTGTTCCTTTTTTTAAAGATCTAAACTCTGTTGCTTATCAAAGCAACTGTTTGATTTTGTCCCTGAGAACACAATACCAGATAAAAGGCCCCAAATCAGAACAGATCACGTTAGATAAAAAAACGCTGGAAGTTTTCTTTCAGTTCAGTGTCATGTATTTCACATCCGTTCACAATCATTCTACTCCAAATACTAAACGTTTGTACGACGCTAAATTTAAATAAATTATTTGAATGTACCTGGTGCGATGCTGAATTTAAAGAATTTAGCCTCACACCAGGTATATTCCAGTAGGTAACAAAGGATTTGTAAAAGACACTCACCTGGTTATTCTGGTCGGCGAGGTATCGCACCACGATGGGCAGTAAGTATTTGGAAAAAGCGTACGGGATGGAAGGCCTGTTCTCCTGACAGAACATAGCAATGTGAGGCACCTGCTCCATCAGCTCTGCCCGCACCGTTGGCTCTGCCAGGGGGAAAAATCAAACCCAAAAAGGCACAATCAGTGTTGCCAAGCGTGCTGCCTGAACCAGCTTTTCACAGCCCTCGATGTGGGTACGTCCACCTTCCTTTTGATGAACACCATCTTTTTTTGGAAAATCAGGTACAACTGCACTCTGCCCCGCTAAACAACTAAGAAGATGGGTCTGGTATTTCCAGTAAAAATCCAAGAAGAGGTCTAAGAGAGCAAATATTATGAGAATCTGGTCGAGCTCCCTATGAGCATCGCTTACTTCAAAGACATCTGCTAAGTAGAAAGTCAACCCAAAACTGGTCCCACTGGGAGAAGAAATGACCTGAGGGGGACTCATGGCCCCAGACTCTCACGTGGGAAAGCTCCCCCTTAGCAGGATAACAAACCATAATCGTGTTTCCAATCTTTGCTTTTTAAGGCGACCGATATTTTTGTCATATGGAAAAGGTCCTGCATCTTTCCAGATGCTTCTGTGAAATTTTTCAGGCTTGTATTTCATCGAAAGTGGGGACAATTTATATGTATTTCATTCATTTACTAAATTTAGGAACCGGTGCACGGCTTCAATGGATCCTAACCTCCCGCAGAACACGCACATCTCTTTGGGGGGTGTGAGGAGAAGCAAGAAAAGAAATACAAGTGTGGATTAAATTCCAACTTAAAAAAAAACCAACCAACCAACCAGCTTCAATTTCAGAAGCAGGTTATTATCATGACAGTCCAATTCTCCACCAAAACCCCCCCATATAATTTCATGACTAAGTATTTCTGTCCTTTCAGATTCTGCTGACCTGAGGTTCCAAGCAGAGAACTGATTCCGTATAAAAATACGTAACAAAAACCATCTCAAGTTACGGTAACTTCAATATACTTTAAATAAAAAGATGTCTATTGTTCAGAGGATACACCTGCCCTAAATTTTTACCTATGAATTGTTCTGGTAAAGCTTAATGGTATGAAGAGAACCATCTTCTTTAGAATATCGGGAATTACAATGATATATTAAAAATACAACCTTTTGTTTCCTCTTGTTCCATTGCTCGAGACCAACTCCCCCCTGGCTCCAATCTCCTGTCGAGAGCGAGAAGTTCTCCCCTGAGCCTCCTTTTCTCCAGGCTGAACAAGCCCGGGTAAGACTGGTAACTAAAGGAAAAGGAGACTGGAACTTGTCGGACAACAAACTGGAGCCAGGGCACAGTGCCAGGGCTGGAGGGACTGGCTCCCACCTTTCCCCATCAGGCTGCTATTCCAAGACATGCCCAGGACACGATCTAAGGGTACAAGAGGCTTATGTCACAGCACTTACTTATCACTAGGATCTTGTTCTCACTCCTGCCTCATTTCTTGGAGCAGATAAAAGATGACTGGGAGGGGGAAGAGGGGAGGGGGGGAAATTTGGCTGAGGATGCATGTTTGGCAGCACCACTTCTCAAACTGCTTCCAAATTTGCTTCAGGCAGTTCCCACCACCCTCCCAAACCCAAAACCTGTGGCTTCCATCACGTCAAAGCAACTGTTCCATGTTACAACATTTCCCTGGAGTGGTTGAACTATCTGATGGTGGAAGCAGCAAGTGATGGTGAGACAGGACACTGGGACAGCCTCCTGTGATATCACCATCCAAATAGGGTGACAGGAGAAAAATGCTGAGAAATTCAGTTGGTTCCTTTGCCTAGCGTGAATCCGTGCAAAATACTCAAGCCAGACTCTGAAGAGTAACAACTCCTGACTCTGATTGCAGTCTGGACTTGGTGTCTTCACTGCTGAAGAAATACCACCAACCAAAGCCAACAAGAGTTCTGCATCCAAAAGATCAAGAGCTACGTACAACACTTTGGACACGAGACTCTCAAAATAAGCAGGCTGGTTTGACTTGGATAGCTCTACACTTTGCCCACGTTGACTGTGTAATTCAATCCATAAATCTCTTTCTGAAGCGCTCCAGGAAGAGAGCAATGAGTACCAAAACCAGTGAGATCCTTTTTTCTTCAGAACAGGGCTCATCCATTATGCAGCACTTCAGAGAGCGGCCCCACCGCCCGACAATATCAAAGGGCTGCTCAGGTAAAGTGAACCCCCTTCTTCCTGAGCTACTCCCTAAGCTCTGGCTTTGTGAGGAGCACAGACAGATGAGATGATGCAATTCAAGAGTTGAAAAATTCATGCCCGGGAATGAATCAGATCTGCAAAGTCACCTTAGTTCTTGTATTTGTAGCACCAGGACGAGAGGAAAAGGCCTCAAGTTGCAACAGGGAGGTTTAGGTTGGAGCTGAGGAACAATTTCTTCCCCTGCAGGATTGTCCAGGCCTGTCCCAGGCTGCCCAGGGCAGGGCTGGAGTCCCCCTGATCTCTAGAGGGGTTTCCAAGCTGTGGAGATGTGGTGTTGAGGGACAGGGCTCAGCGGTGCCCTGGCAGGGATGGGGGAATAGTTGGACTCCATGATCTGGAAGGTCTCTTCCAACCAAAATGATTTTATGATTCTGTGGTTCCATTCCCTAACTTAAGCACGTGGCTCCGGGATCTTCGTGAGGTCAATTCAAGCCAACAAACAAAGGAGGGCTGTGTTTGGAACTGGCTGTGGCACACAACACCCGAACACACTCTCAAAAAGGCATCTGTGCTGCCCTGGGGAACTCCTGCTGCTCTGCAAGAACCTCACCCTGAGTCTTATCCACTTTGATCAGAGCTCGAGTCTTCCAAGCACTGACGCCTCCGTCCCAGTGCGGACTGGACAGGGCTTAACGGTGCAGTATGATGAGCTTATAATACACCACTTTTATTTTTTTTATTTTTTTTTTTGCATTCTGTTTCCTACAGACCCAGGCAACGAAGCCAAACTTTCCCCCTAAGGATACAGCACTTTCACTCCCTGCATCCATCCCACAGCTTTGTTTTTAGCTCGGACGAGGTGGCAGCGCCAAATCCCGATTCCAGCAGGCTTCCCACACGCCAGAGTCTGCCCTTTCCATTGACATTTTCCTGGTGTTTATAAGCCAATTTATGGTTTGAAATGATTTCACACAGCTTCTTACAGCATAAGCTCATCCAGCTGGGGAAAACAGCTGGATTCTGTATTTTTTGCACTGTACAATACAACCAGGACCAGGCTTTCACAGGGTAAACAAAATCTGGGTGGGGAATTTTGCTTCACATCAAGATTGAAAGTTTCTATTTTAGGCACTCTGGAAAAATCACTGTGTACAAGGAGGTTCTCCTTAACACTGACTTGGAATGGTATTTTTCTGTTTGGCAGAGGAAGTATTTTTAAATGTTGCTCTTTTCAAACGATCTCCTGAAGGCAGAAGTCTATGTCTTAAAGTAGCAGGGTACTGGGGGGAAAAAAAGAAAAAAAGCTGCAATTTGTCAAAAAAAAACCCAAAACCAACCCAAGAAAATAAATATTAATTAAAAAATTAGATCTCAGAAGCAAACTCCTATGTGTTTTTCTCATTCATTAGCACTTTATTTTAATCTGTCAGGTCTTGTGTATTCTTGAGGTCCAGAATTATACTGAATTGAGTTTTAGGAGTCAAGCAGAACTAGAACGACAGAAGGAAGTGAAAAAGAGGGTTGCATTTCTTCTCTTTGTGAAGTAACTTGGAAAAGAACTTGCCAGAATAAAATGACACAGTTGTACCTGTCTCAATTTCCAGATCGCACGAAACCTGCTGTATGTTCCAACCAGTGTCTCCAGAACCTGGGCAGCCTTTGATCTGCGCACACCAACCTTCACTTTGAGCTGTTTCACAAACCTCCATTGAAACCAACAACCCAACCTGACCCCAAAACCAGAACTCACTTAACTGCTCCTTCCTCACCCACTAAAAACACCCACTGAACTATTTCCTCTAGGATCTGACCCCATCTCTCATGTAAGCAAAGAGCCAACGCGCTCCTCGAGCTACTCCTCGCGCCTGCTCTTAGCTTTCCTAAACAAATACGTAAGGTTTACTTCATCCCTGCTGAGGTTTCAGTTCGTTCTACTCCACATCAGCTCTGAGGAAGCAAAGCACCACAGTTTGCTGTATACTGGAAATAAAAAGGGGATTATCCCAGGGCTGCCCAGTATAGTACCAACTAATTGCTCCCAAACAGTTATTTGTAAATGGAGTCATTATTCCGGAGTCAGCTCGCAACTGGATTTATTTCACAAGAGCTTGTTCTACAACAACATTCAGAATTTAGAAGAAATGCTGCAAAGCTTCATTATCCCCAAACCACCAATTCTGGAACACAAGCACCAGTTGATTTCCCTGGCAACTGGGAGGAGCTGTAAGGTTTGTGGGGTGTAAATGTGCTTGTGGAGAACTACTGGTGATGGTAAAAGTGACAGTTGAAATGTTTTAATGTTAATAATATCCATAGTTGTTACAATTAAGGGTTGTGAGCAAGGGTTAAAGGTCTTAGTGCACAGTTTTGCATTGACACTTTCAGTCTTTAAAGAAATATTTAAATAAAAATGGTGAAAGAAAAAAAGATTGATTTAGATGGGATAGAGAGAAACAAACAGCAGCACTGGCTTTGTGTGTCTGTTCTCAAATTGAATGTCATTTGGGTGACCAAAGACAAAGATTAAACAAATTCTACAGTTTATCAACTCTAACTATTCCCTTCTTTCCCAAATATAACTTTCTCTTCCCCTCTTTTTTTTCCTTCTAGTGCCATCCATAATTTCCCTTTCTGTTTCAGTCAGTGTGTGCCCAGGTGGCCAAGGCGGCCACCAGCATCCTGGCTGGGTCAGCACTGTGTGGCCAGCAGGGCCAGGGCAGGGATTGGCCCCCTGGACTGGGCACTGAGGAGGCTGCACCTTAAATCCTGGGGTCAGTTTTGGGCCCCTCACTCCAAGAAGGACCTGGAGGGGCTGGAGTGTGGCCAGAGAAGGACAACGGAGCTGAAGGGGCTGGAGCAGGAGTGTGGGGAGGAGCAGCTGAGGGAGCTGGGCTTGTTCAGCCTGGAGCAAAGGAGGCTCAGGGAAGACCTTCTGGCTCTCCACAACTCCCTGACAGGAGCTTGGATTCAAGTGGGGTCGGGCTCTGCTCCCAAGGAACAAGCAATACGACAAGAAGCAACGGCCTGAAGTTGGGCAGAAGAGGTTTAGGTTGGAGCTGAGGAACAATTTCTTCACGGAAAGGGTTGTCCAGGCGTGTCCCAGGCTGCCCAGGGCAGGTCTGGAGTCCCCCTGATCTCTGGAGGGGTTTCCAAGGTGTGGAGATGTGGTGCTGAGGGACAGGGCTCAATGGTGCCCTGGCAGGGATGGGGCAACGGTTGGACTCAATGATCTTAAATGTCTCTGCCAACCAAAGAAAATCTAGACAAGTGAAAATACCCCGTGACCAGAGCCTGTCCCTTTTAGCTTAGGAGTCCATCACCAAGCCCAACATGTCTGATGGGGATGCTGCTTCAACTGTCGGGGTCTTTTCTTTTACCACCCAGAAATGGGCTTCCTTACTGCCTGGCAGACCCAGGAGTGAAACACATACTAACGAGAGAGGGTAAAGTCACCATTAGTCATCCATCTGATTCATGGAGGCACAAAAGAGGATCACATGGAGCAAAGGAAAAAACTCTTAGTGTAGCAGGAGGTGGGAGAAGACCTACAGAAAATCCTGAAACAAAGATGTGGGAGCTACTGACGGCTGGGAGAGGCAAAGGAGAGCCTTCCTACAGCTTATATATGAAGCTTATGTTCAATGAAATGCTGCAAAAGGTGCTTTCTGACAGGTATTTTTGGCATCTCTCACCAGACCAACAGCAGCGACCGAAAGGGTCTCACTAACACAGGCTAAAGACACTCTGAAGTCATTAAGGTTGTGAGGCCGTCCGGGTTAAGTTTTAAGGCTGCGTAATCAGGCTTAACGACCAATTAGTTTCATAACTGTTTTCAAAATCAGTTTGTTTCGCAAGCTGCCTTCACAACAGAATTCTAGCGGGCTGTACCGGAGCAGATCAGCAGCAGTCCTTCAGGAAACCGCTTTCTTTTTCCCCATCATTTCTTTAGAAACACGTGTAGCTGTATCTGGTCCAGAGCACACCAAGATATCACGTATTTCAGATGAAGCAAAATGCCAGTAATGCAACAACTGGGGGTAACTACTCCATGCTCTCGTTTGTCTTCCCAACAGTTTTGGTTTTCTTATTGTTTCTGTATTTAAATAGGAAGGCTTGGCTCCAGGAGAGCTCTATCCATACAGATAATCTGGCTCTAACCGAGCGAATCAAAACACATTGATACTTTTGTCATGTTTTCTTAGTCCAAATTCAGGTGGGTTTTTTTTTTGGTATTAGAGAACAAGTGGGAAAAAAGTTGTGTCAATGGAAAAATGAAAAGCCCAGTCTAGTAAAAGCAAACTTAAAACCCAAACAAACTCTAAACCAAAATGAACAAATCCCCCAGTTTAAGTCAAGCACAGATATTCTGAAAACGCAAAGCAGATGTCATTCCCTAATGAATTTCCACAGGGTTTCAGACACGAGGATATTCTAAAAACCTGTCTTGCAGAAGGAGGTTGAGTCCAAGACTTGCAAGTGCTCGAGGCACAGCCCTCAAGTTAAAGCTGCAGAATTTTTGTTTGTGGGGCGGCTGCCGAATCCAGCGCTACTCGTTTGGCAGAGCTGAGACAACTTCTACAACGCAGGAAAAGCCTGAAATGCTGCTTTTAGCGACGCTGAGAAAATGAGCAACCCTGCTGAAAGCTGCACTCCACCCTGCTTAAAGGAAACTAATGGACTGGAGCTCAACTGCTCGGTTTCCAAGATATTTCACGGAATCGTAGAAGGGTAGGAGTTGGAAGGGACCTCTGGAGATCACCAAGTCCAGCCCCCCTGCCAGAGCAGGATCNCACAGTTTTCTTAATGCCCCCCAGGAGACCACTGGCCTCTTGGCCACAAAGGCCCGATGCTATTCCCTGGAGAACTTACTGTCCACTAGGACTCCAAGGTCATTCTCCATGGAGCTGCTTTCCAGCAGGACAACCCCTAATCTGTCCTGGTGCCTGGGGTTATTGCTCCCCAGGCGCAGGACTCCACGCTCATCCTTCTCGAATTTCACGTTTGTACCAAAACAAACTTCTGCGTGTCACCAATAAAAAGCCCAAGGCTACAACGAAGCAGCACAAGGCCGTTGTCACCTGGACACATCTGTCCTATTTTCCAAATGTGAAGCTTCAGTGAGTCTCCGATGTTCAAAAGCGTTAAGGTGATGACACAAGCCAGCACTGCACACCCAGCAGCAGAGCTTTACTAGGAAAGCACTCTGGAAACAGTAGCACACACCACTCTTCTCAAAATAAAGACACATTTAATCTGATACCAATAGTTGACTTCCCCCCCAGCCCCTCTTTGAGACTCCTTGGAGAGGAACTCAATACAATTACATAATGCTTACAACAGGCTATTTTTCCTGGCTAAACAAAGGCATTCCTGCAGAAAAATAAAAACCTGCATCTTCAATGAAGCGAGTAACGATGGAACAACAGCCACGAACAGGATATTTTTATACTCTTGGAAATCATTTATCATCTGCAGTTCCAGAAGAGGGGAGGAAAACTAACGGATGTTAAAGAGAACTATTTTCTCCTCATGAAAATGGAATACAAGTTTCTCTCCACAGCACTCCTACAATGACAAAAGACTACACTTCAGATCTTGTTTTGCTGCTGAAACTTTCCTTCTTCCTTTTGGTGCTTCAGCTACCTCGAATTCAAGCCCTTAATTCTTTCTAGAGCATCTTTAACGTGGAATTTTGTGGCAGTTCTGTCCACACCATTTTTTTCCCCCTTCATCCACACCCCTCCTCAGGTTTTTAAACACTTTTTTTTTTCCCCCACATTTGTTTTTCATTATTCTCCTGTTTCTGCCTTTTATTCCAAGCACCCAGTAGCCTTGATACATTCACGAGGAAAAGCTCCTTGATATCTAGACCCATCCTACTCGTTCTATCTGCAGCTTGCTTACCCATCACTGCTGCTTCTTCCCTTCACAACCGGGTGCCCAAAAGGGGCCAAGGGACCAAAATTTTAGCATTTAAATTCTAACAAAACTAATGGAAGTTCTCTGCAGATGGTTTGCAAGATTTGTTTTCAAGGCAAGAGATTAACCTTTATCTCCAAATCTAAAGTAATCATGTGGATCTGCTGAGCAGGCAAAGTACATAAAAGTTATGAAAAAAATGTATTGAGTGGGAAGTGGCAATTCTACATTTTGAAGGGGTTTAATTCTACATTAGTTCTGTTGAGGAAAACAGTAAGACAAAAAAAAATCATCTTGGGGGGGATGGTGTAGCAAAATGAAATGTTGACAGCATTTTATTGCATTTGCAGAAGTCTAATTTGAATATTGAAGATGAGAAAGAACACACTGGTCCTGTGCTGAACACAGGTCCAAGCAATTCTGACTTCTTCTCATTGACCCAGTAAAATGTTTAATGCTACCTACCTGAATCATCAGCTAATCTGCTGATTCTCTCCAACACAGCAATACAATCTCTCTCATCATCACTGACTTCCTTCAAAGTGTCCAGCAAACTTCGAGCCACCATTTGCCTAGTTTACAAGAAAGATTAAAAATTAGCATTATTTGTGTCCAGAAACACCACCCAATCAAAAAAAGTTGTGCAATCATACAAGTTTCTTAAAGCAAACAGCAATTTTTTTTATAGAGATTCAGTTTAAATTCGGTAAATTTAGATCGTTCTGCTTTGGGAATTCTTCCTTCTGACACCTGATGTACCACTAAAGAATTGTTAACTTGAAATGTAACTTTAAAAGCAGCCCTTTGGTTTACAAGGAATAAGAGAAACCAGTCACAGAGATAAAAAAAAATAAAAAAATATATATATAATCAGTAAACAGGAGCTGAATGGTAGGAAGCCACTGTGAGCCTTCCCCCCTCACCTCACAATTCCCTACCTTGGCTCCCACCGAGCAACACCACTATGGTCAGAAGAATATTTAAACAAAATTAGGAACTGATTTCACAAAAGCAGGAAGACTGAAGCTGAAGATTTCCATACGTTCAGAAGCACACCCGTAGCATTTGAATGAATTTTAGCATCTATCTGCTGTGAAAATGAAGTGTACTAACCCACGTGTGCCTGGGAGGTACAGCAAGCAAAGGAAAAATGAAATGTTAATACGGAACAAGTCAGGATCTACTCAGTCACTCCTTCTAACACAGGAGAATTTTTTCTAAGGGTTAACTTGTTAGTGATGAGACAAGACGTAGAGGGAAGCGCTGCCGGCTGACAGCACTGCTGTAGGCAAGGGCTAAACTCCACCATGTCAGCTACAATCCTCAAAAAAAACCCAACAAACCAACCCAAAAATCACCAAAAAATGAGGTTTGCTTTCAATCAGTTTCCTCTCCCTCACTCTTTTCAGCTTGGTGAAAGCACAACTCTCTCAGCAGAGATCTTGAGACGCAGCTGGAAAGTCCGCTTATCAAAATCCTAATGGAGGGAAAGGAGACTACGGGACACACTAACCTAGGAGCAGAGTTGAGTTGGTCTTTTAAAGGGCTGGACACCTCTGAAAAGAGAAGAGGAAGAGATGAAGCATATTTCATAGAGCAGCCTGCCTGGATGAGCGTCTCCTACAGATTAAACATCCCCTTGGAAAGCGAGAGACAAGCCAAGGGACCCGCTGAGTTGGTCTCAGCACGTAAGGAACCACAATAAACAGCACCACATCCCGCCGGGCTCCTGGGGACTAGGGGGGTTTTGTGAAGACTCATCTCCTCACAGAGCTTTGGTAGCAGTATCCCCAGCTGTGGTGGCTGGATCCCACAGTAAGTCTGTACGACTTTAGGAAGACATTTAGAAGATTCTGAGAACAAGAGGTCGAGCTAAGCTCACTTCAGAAAACCTAGCTGGGCAGGCAGCCATTAATGGCAGGGTAACCTCTCGACTCCATCCATCCTGTCTTCTGGGAGATGATGCCCACTCATGTCATAGAATCATAGAATGGTTTGGGTTGGAAGGGACCTGAAAGATCATCTCATCCCAGTCCCCCTGCTGTGGGCAGAGACACCTCCCACTAGAGCAGGTTGCTCAGAGCCTCATCCAGCCTGGGCTTCAACACTTCCAGGGATGGAGCATCCACAGCTTCCCCGGGCAACCTGTGCCAGTGTCTCACCACCCTCAGAGTGAAGAATTTATTCATAATATCTGATCTAAATCTACCCGCTTTCAGTTTAGCAATCTAAATCTACCCGCTTTCAGTTTACTCTCTGATAAAGAGCTCTCCCCATCTTTCTGACAGGCCCCGTGAAGTCCTGAAAGGTCACAAGAAGGTTTCCCTGAAGCCTTCTCTTCTCCAGGCTGAACAACCCTAACTCTCTCAGCCTAGCCTCATAGGAAAGGTTCTCCAGCCTCCTGATCATCTTCACGGTCCTCCTCTGGGCCCAGTCCAGCAGGCCCACATCTCCAAACATTCTGCCACTACCCCCAACAACCTGCCAAAATTCTTCAGGTGCCTCCAAAGCACAAGCACAGGACACGTACAGAGCTAAACCCACCTTGCATTTTCCACAGGCTGAGGCCATGCAGGCAACTGATGGGGAATGACCACCACTAGAGTTTCACCTGCGTGGCGTTGGTATCACTTTGGCATTTCCTTATTATCAGTACTCAGCAAATAACTTCACAAAAAAAGAAGAAAATTTACACTGGGTCAGGCTGCGTGGACAAGAGGGAAGTGAGTGAGGAGAAAAAAAATAACTGTAGATGTGGATAATCAAATTATTAACTGACTTATTGGCGATAATCTGATTGTATCTAATGAAAAAAATCCAAGGTAATTTCTTAGGCTTAAAGAAGGGCTTGATAAGATTCTCAACATCTCACCAAAACAGTTTTAGAGGTTTTTGATACATGTTGCAGCCCAGAGGGATGAAAACAGCATTCTCTTCTGTTTTAGTGGGGGTGTTTTCTGCATCCAAGTCCTAGTTTTTAGATACACAGTAAATTACGTTCTCGAGTCCATAAAAGGGAGCAGAGAGAACTGGAAAAGCTCGTGGTATCGCCCCGATACATCTACCGATGAATTGTTACCCTTAATTCCTTGGAAATAAATAGATTTCTCAGAGCACATATATTAAAAGCTTCTAAACTACTCTGCAGAACCACAGACATATAAACCCAAGGTTCATACTGTAGATATTATTCCCCGTGAGTCAGGAATCAGATAATTACATCAAAGTAATTAATGGCAGCACGTGGTACAGTCTCCTTTCTGACACCAATCTCTCTTCCAGCTGGAGTCTAGAAAGCCAGGTTACCTTCTACTGACGACATCAGACCCAGGGAAAGTGCTACTGCTGAGTTGTACAATCACACCTACGCTTCAATTCCTCTTTCAGATCCAATATAGCCTCAGTCACTGCTGAGTGAGCTCCTCTACGTGCTGTTTTTTGAAGCTGAACTATTTCAAAAAACCAATTCAAAAGACATCAGGTAATCTCCCAAGGGAAAAGCAAAGAAGTGCTTCAGAAGGCAAAGAAACCTGGCAAGAGAAGAGCTGAAAAATATCTGTGTTAATATGTAGATATAGTCTCGATAGCCAAGACTGATCATACTGATGAATGAGAGTCTGCTGCCAAGATTTGCTTTGATAAAAAAAAAAAAAGGCAACAATAATTCCTCAAAAAAACAGGTTGATAAATGGCAGGGTCTGCTGTTCAGGAATTTCCTCACTATTCAAGCAGATGTGCTGGGGAGTGCTGTATAATTCTGAGCCTTCTTCACGAGGAATTATACAGCAAGTTAATGGTAACAATGCTCAGGAAAAAACACAAAAGGCTTGTAAAAATTAGGAGAGACAAAAGCTACGCTCCAATCTGCACCAGCTATTGGTTTTCACACACGCCAGTGCTCCCAGTCACAGGGAGACCACCTGTTTCAGGGTGATGGCCTTGGCTTCCTGCTCAGCATCTCCTCTTGCTGCAGCTGGATACTGGATTATTCAGGTATATGCTGGAGATGCTCCTCAAATCTGGGCTGGAGGCTGCCTCTTCGTTAACAAAACCATAGCCAGAGAGTCTCACTTGCCTTGGTTTTCAGATACAAGAAGGATCATGTATTTGTCAGGTCTCCATCCTCACAGACTAAGACAACACCTGTGGTGCTGCTCAACAACACTTAAACCAGTTTATTGTTGGCATTACACACCAAAAATCGTCACACAGCAACTCCTTCTGTCAGTTGGGATGCCGTTAAAGGATCCCTGACTTCACTCTCCTTTTTTTTTTTCAGTTCATCCTGTCAAAAATCATACATATTTAAATGAAGAAGCAGTTCCTATTTGCAAGCTCCAAGTTCAATCTGCTGAAATTTCTTAGGATGTGGACACAGATCCCTTCCCCTCTCAGAGCAACTGGCTTTGGCCTTCAGACACCAGCTGAGAAATCAGGAGGAATCCTCTCAAAGGAGACTTGTAATAATCATTAAAATTTACTTCATTTTAATCACTCAATATAATCACATACTGCAAATATGATACATCTGTAGATGAGGAGTCAGGAAACGATAATAAAAGCAAATGCAAAGAAAAATAATAATTGAAATGAAATTTCAAGATTAAAAAACAAAAAACCACAAGCAACAACAAAAAAAAAACCAAAACACTAAAAGCAAATTCACTCATTTAAAGAAAAAAATAGTAACTCTTGCCCTAATTTACTCAGCTCAATGATTATGTTTCAAGGGTTTGGGCATCCATAACAAATGCAGGTCACAGAAAGAGCCAAAAGATTAACTTAATCATAATATAAAATAATGTTAAACTACACACAAGGAATTGGATGTGATTATACCACACTAAGAGGCATGAAATTGTTTATTTTTTCCCTACGAAATGCTCCAGTTTGTCTGTCTGGCCAAAATCTCTCCACTTACCCCTGAGCCTGAGTAAAGCTGATGACAAACTGCCTGCAATAGTTCCTCACTATTACTTACAGCGATAAAACTGCTACTCAAGTTCAATCACTAAAGGCTTCCAGATGTTATTTCCTATATTTTCTTACGCTACACAACACAACAGGCCTAAAGGGAGAGCTAGGATTAGACACCATGTTTACACCAGCAAAAAAAACCAACCCCAAGCAAACAAACCCCAGGGAAAACTATTGTCACTCCGCTCATTTTCTCCTGCAGAAAAGCACAGGATGGATAAAAGCTGGACAGGGTCAGGGAGAAGACTTCAAGCTTGTGCAGGCCCCACATCCCACGCAATCAGACTCAGAGGGACGTTTATTTTTCTTAAACGGGCAAGTAGAAAATTAGGACTGTTACTCTAGTCAAAAATTCAAGTCACACAACTTGAGTTTCTGAGCCTGTTCTCCTCCCTCTTTGGTTTTTACTAATTCTCACCTACAGCCCTAAAGGCTCCTCTTCCCTTCCCAAGAAAAATCAAAGACATGAGGACTCTCTCCTGGTTGAAAAATTGCTGATTTCACCTCGAATTATAAAATACAACAAACGTTGGATTTCAGGAAAATAGAAAACTTTTAAATCAGGCATTTCCAAGCTAATTTATGCACACAAATTTATGGTAGCTATATATAATAAGAGAAATCATTCCGTCATCGTTCACTTCCGTTCAATTGGGATGAAAACCTTCCAGAGGAGGGTTAAGTCCATACATGTAGTATGGAATTTTAAGTACACTTCACATGATTGAAGTTCAACACAGGGCTAAATCCTTACAGAATTCAGGCCACAAGCAAAAGAGAGGCCAAACTACAGGGTGGCTGATTATAAACTTATTTTCTTCCTTCTGCTGAATTAAGAATTCAATTATTAAAGATTTACTTGGAGAAAAGCTAAAACTATGTTAAAATACAACACCAGAAAACCTCCACCTTAATATATTTTAAACATTTTGGGGATCTTGCAGCTGTGTAGAGTCAAAATAAATGCCGAGTTTGAATTGCTCCTTTCCGTGGCAGGGTGTCTGTGTGCAAGGGCTGGGGTGGGACAGGGGGGCTTGTGTTTCTTGAAACCCAAGTAGCTCAGTGGAATTACAGAAATAAAAAGGAGAAAAATACAGAGCACAGGATTATTAACTGGGCAAGTTCCTTTTCAATAACCAGAAGCAACAATCCCCAAACTGAAAACTACGGATGAGGCTGATGCTGCAGAACACTTCGTGGCTTCCTCTGGCAAGCTACGGTGCTGCTCATTATCCTCTCCTGACCTTTTCATGAAGGATCTTCTTAAAATCCACTTTCCACACAGAGTTCTGGATACAGTTTGCTATTATCTACCAGTCCTATATCACAGGAATGTTAAAATCCACTAAAAAAAACCACCCAACCCTAAAAGGATGTGGTCCAGTTAATAAAGAAGTTCCAGGTGTCCCAAACTGCAGCTGCTTAAAAGGTCAGCAAATGTTTTTCTGTTATCATTAATATTTTTGCTCTCTAAGTAGGAGTAGAAGAAGGAGTGGAAACAGAAAAATGTAGTGAAGTCGTTGGAGTTTGGTTTTTTTTGAAATGATTTGTATTTCAAGCAACGTCACTTGAGTGAGATTGGAAGCAGACGGATCGTTCGCCTACCTGTTAAATATGTTCTCGCTTGCCGCGTACTTGTCCAGTCTTCCCAACGGCGTCAACATTTCATCTTGTGAGACAAAGTCCAGGGCTGAAGGTATAATAATCACATCAGACTCTGAGCTGTAGTCATCCACACCAACTAGCAGAGACATCAGAAATATTCCTTATCATCATCACAGGAGTTTAACACCAACGTGATGTCTGTCGGTGGGTTCAAACGCAGAACTCTAGGCCAGGGTTTGCCCAGGACCTATTAACTACCTGCTCCACATCGTTCCCCCTGCCCACCCCACCTCCCCAAATCTTTTCTGTACAAGAGTCACTGATGATGTGTATATTGGACTAAATGGATTCTGAGTAATTTTTTTCCTGAATTCCCACAGATGATGTTTCGCTAAACACCCAGGATATTTTTAGCCGAAAACCAGTATTTTTAGGTCTTATATTTTTACCAAGCAAATGACTTTTAACGAATTCTCAAGTCACCTTTTTGAAGACGCAAAGATTAAAATCATAATTCTATCTCTGGGCTAACTGCAGCTAATACATCACCTAACTGATCACAAAAAAAAAAGGTTTTTTTGTAAACTAAGCATGATAAAAAGTTCCGATGTGTGTCACTATGTCCAACTACCAAATAAGACGGGCACAGCTCGCTCACCGCATAATTATTAACCAGGGCATCAATAAATACAGACAGGCACCTTTAGCAACACAAAGTGCAAAAGGGGTCACCCCCGTCCTGTGGAGCTGCTTGAAGAACTAGTAGTAGTTGAACTACCATCTATTACAGAATCCCAGCCTGGTGGGGGCTGGAA